>PVKM010002523.1:0-64249 GCA_004027735.1 Carollia perspicillata | reverse complement strand
TTAAGCTACGTAGATTCGCATGCCCAGAATTCTTAATGCTCAGCATCAGAAATATTTATGCAAATCCACAAAAAATAAATGTTTGTATTTGTGGCACATTGTTTGCAATAGCAAAAGAAATGGGAAATACTCTAAATTTGACCAGCAGAGAAATATTTCATCAATTAGGATACAGTGCCATAATAAACAGCCATTGAAACGTTGATCTATGGTAGGCAGTGGGACAGACATAAGTAGAGCAAGGACCATGGGCCAGGTACAGGAGGTCACCAGGATGGAAAGCTCCAGGTGTCTTGTGAGGACCTGCTCCCCGCCCAGGGTGAGCTTTCCTCCCCTGGCACGTCTCTGGTCACATGGTAGACCCCCCTTGGAGGAGGAGGTAGGGGCAGAAGAGTGGACTCATTTGACTCCCATTCGGGCCCTTCAGCTTTGGCCCCTAGAGACAATATCTAGGCCTCAGTTGTGTTTCAGCTCCAGACAAGAAGCAAAACCAGACAAGGGGCACCATGGCTGACATCAGGAGCAGCGGCAGCGGGGTCTAACAACCCTCTACCTGGTGCTGACCAATCAGTAGAGACCACGACCCTGAAAGGACATGTTCGGAAAACTGCTGAATATTCTACTGAGATCCTCCTCTAGGACCTCCTGATGAACACCCTCCAGACGGAGGGCCCAGTGCAGCTCTCTGCATGGAGCATGCCAGCACCTCCCCTCACATTCTTCCCCCAGGCACATGTTCCTGGTCTCTCTGTCTCCTAAGCTCCAACTGAGCTTTGTCTCTGTAAGTTGTTTCCTGAGTCTATTTCTTCTACAGCTCACTTTTTCTACCTTTGTGATTTTCTAAATAAACTTGCTCTTACAGTCTGAGTCTTGGCTCTGAATCCTTTCTTAGTCGGAACTCAGGCACCAAGGTTGCTGAACCAAGGTCTGGTCTGACTCCATCATTCTAACACCCGGTGCTGTCTCAGGCACCAAGAGATCTATATGTATTAACGGAAAACGAAAATTGCAAAGTGGCTTTATTAAAATTTTATTTTTTGAACACTCCAAGTTTATTTGTGCCCACTGCAAGTAGGAGTGGAACGTGTGTACATGTGTTGTCAGACTTCAGAAGGATCAGAGAAGTAGATGTGCCCAAGCTGAAGTCCCGGAAACTTGTGTGGTCCGGAAACTAGGGGTGACTAAGCTGTTTGTTCAATGGGCACCAGTGAGTGGAGCAAAACCATGCCTGTTAGCATTCTGAGAATCGGTGTTCGAAATTCAGCTTTGCACCTGCCTGGCTGCGTAAGATTTTGACAGCTTCGACAACCTCAATCTTCTCTAATTCTTCTAATTCCTTGCAGATTGATTATAAGAATTACACAAAATGTTGGTAAATCATCTGTTGTACAATGTACTCTCAATCAATGCCATTGTCATCTTCCATGTATCAAGGCACACACGTTTACCTTAGTAACATTTCAGAGCGCAAAAATAAAAGACGATTTTTTTTTGCTTTTGGTGGCAATAACAACTCATCATAGGTCATGTCAGCCTATAATATCCTAAGAAGAACTTCTGATTATCAATTTCATTGATTAATTTAAGAAAATGAGGAAACTATTACTCTGTAGAAGTCATTGATAGAACCAACTTTTCAAAATTTTGAATTTTAGGGGGAAATGCTTAGCTCTGTGGTGACAGTCACCGAAAGTGTCACTGGACAGGATGTATTAGAGGCTCTCTCAGTCTCCGGAAGACTCCTTGTCAGAGACTTGCACAGGGAGGGAAAAAGCCTTCCCAAGGGTGAGGGCCAACTCACCTTTGTTAGTTTTGAATCTGAAAATACACGGATAAATGCATTTTTCCTTTTGGGAAAGGTGGTGTTGGAATGTTAGAAATCCAGGCCAAAGGATCACTTCAGTACTCTCTTGAGGCAGAAATTTAATAATGAGAAAAACCTATTTTGTATTATGCAGCAAGTTTATTTCTGCATGGAAAATTCTTCCTTCTTGCCCCCTCCTCCTCCCTTGCCCCACCTAACGTGGAAATATTCTACATTCCTATTCCTAGTCCTCTATACTCCTGTTTACTCATACATACCTACACACACACCTGCACAAAAATGCTCTTTGATTTATAAATAAGTGGGCAGTTTTGCAAAAGTGCAGAGAATATCTTTTGGTGAAACAAGTTTAAGGTCATTTTTCGGGGTCCTTGGGTTTTTACATGCAATCTAGCCCATTTCCTCTCTCTGCTTTGCTTGTTTAACTTACTAGAAACTTGGGCACGGTTCTGCTGGTGTTGGCAGTTTTAAGGTATGGATTCGTGTAGGCTATTTACAAGATGCCAAGGGATGTCAAATCCGGAACATGTGATTTTTATCCCACGGTCCTTCTTTGACAGCAGAAATACTCTGTAGATTATCAGATCCATTTGCTGATATTTAACATCTTCTTTGTAAAAAAAATCCACTCTGGGTTTTGGCTGCGATGAATTTTAATGTTTCTTCATGGTGAAATTGACAAAAAAATCCTTTAAACATTTAAAGAGAGGAAATTAGGGCTTTATAGTTTAATGCAAAGAAAGCCCTTTTCATTTACTTAAAAACTTCACAATGACTTTGCAGCCAAAGAAATTCAGCATTTTATTTATCTGTTTGTTTAAAAAGAGCACTTGTGGATACTCTCAACATGACACAGAGCTAATGAAGCCATGGTCACGGTCATTCCGAATTTGTCGGCACTGGTGTTATTCAAGTTATCAGGGTGGTGCTATGATGGTTCAGGATTCTCTGGTCCCATAAAACATTAATATTGTTTTTCTAGCCAAAACACTCATGCACGTTGCTTTCATTTTTAGTGAGTATACAGAGTCATTACATGCGAGTAAAAGTAAAACAAGAAAATGGGTCTGTCATTTTCATAGTTGTTTGAATGCTGTTGGGATTTTAGTTTTCTCACTTTTCTAGCTTGTTTGCTGAGAAGTATCACGCTATTCATATGTCTTCTCCCAATCCATTCTAGCTTTTCTGCTGGGGAGCGAGCATCTTACTCTACCCTTCAAGGTTCTTTTGGTTGATCTAATAATTAAATCGATATAAGACTGGCTATCAGGAGAACCAAATTTAATTACACAACCGCATATAGTAACGCCACATATGTGAGAGCCAGGGACCCCATATATTCGAGAGGTTCTGAGACAGAAAGATAAAAGGAGGTACAACCAACATCCTGAGCTAAGGTATAAGCTAAGGGGCCTGAGGCTTGAGAGGAATAGGTGTTCAGTAATAAGATGTTTGCTTGGCCACACGGATAGGTCATAAAAAGTTATTTCTAATAATAACCCTTATTATGAACAAGGTCCCAAATTTAAATTCCTTTTTTTTAGAGAGAGAGAGAGAGAAACAGAAACATCAATTTGTTGTTTCACTTATTTATACATCCAGTTGAATTTTGTATGTGCCCTGACCAGGGATTAAACCTGCAACCTTGGCATATCAAGATGCTCTCATCAAGCATGCTACCCAGCCAGGGCCCAAATTTCAGTTCTTTAAGGGAGATGTAAAAGTCTATCTTAGGCCTACAGGGGCTGGATTGCACCTCCAGCTGAAAATAATCTGCATACAAATTGGCACGTCCTGGGCAGGCCTATTACGAACTCCTTCACTCCACTCCGAAGCTCTGAACTCAGCACTGTGAGTCCTTTTTGATTACTCAACCAGGGCTACAGCCTGGGCCTTCCCAACTGTGAAGACAGTTCAAGTGTGTAACCGTGACAGTGACGAGACCACACTGGACTCTCACTTCTCACACGACAGAGTCATGCACAGCTCAAGCCCACAGTTCTGGGAGGCTGACACACTTCTCTGCCTGCTACTATACTCCGTTTCTAGTCTCTGACTCCATTATCTCGGTCTGCAGTCACCGCTCTTGCTTGTCATACCTGCTGAAGATTATGGCCTTGACATCACCAATCCCAACTGGCAGGTTGACCATAAATATTTAAATGAATGAATGAGGTACTTCCAATGATCTGCCAATGTCACTGTTACCTGTATGCCCACCAGAGTAATGGAAGGCAGGCTCCCCACTATGCTGTCCCAACCCAAGACTGCCCTACAGTAGCCTTGCTCATTCCCTTGAATGTCCTGAACATGACAACGCCTTACCGTTGGGCCCAGTCTCTCTGAGTTGCTAACTGAGCCTCTGAGAGTTAGATGTTGGCAACCACCGTCGAGACTGGCATCTCCAAGGAAGACAGACAGTCTCACAGAAGAGTAGCAATCAGGCGTGTCCACTTCTTGATCACAATGGAATAGAACGAACATCACCATTCGGTAACCATGTCTCAACATAGACATGGAAAGGCCACTGCAACACCGTACAATGTCCAAATATCTCCCTCTCCACTTCTTTAGCAAGAACACCACCTCACTTTACATCTGCTAGACTAAAATCAGAATGTGCAGTGGCTAGCTAAATTGTCCCTGCATCCTGCCCATGCCCCATTCAGAACAGATTCCTGCCTTTTAAAATCCTCCTCAAAGTCCCTAATATAAACCCAACTCCTATCACAAGTTTTCCTTCCAGAGACTATGAGGCAGCTTGTATTAAAACATATATTAAATAAAATAATATAAATAAGCCAAGATAAAAAATAGAAAGAAAGGAAAAAATGTTTCCACCCTATGGATTAATATTTTGGCCATAAATAAACATCAAATGAGAGTCCGATTCTCTTGGGAGTGAGGGAAAAACATGTGACACAGAAATTTACATCCCAATCACTATCCCAAAAAAAAAAAAAAGAAAGAAAAGAAAAGCACACTGGAGTCCTCAGAGAAATAAAGATTTCCCTGGCAAAAAATTCTCCAAGACATTTCCCACTTCAGACCTGCTCTAAATAAAGAGGAGCATTCTTGCTCCTCAACTGGAAATCATCCCATCACAAAATCTGGGCCTTTTAATCAAATGTTACACTTTCAGGGGGGCAATAAGAGTGAACCATAAATTTTATGTACAGTGAATTGGTCCTTCAAAGGTCAAGGCTAGAAAAGTACTTTTTCTTGAACTAATTTGGAAAATTTGGATTAATTTTCCCATATGCCAATTGAATCCTTTCAGTAATTTTCACATCTTTTTCTTTCCTGGAAAGTTTTTTTTGGGGGATTATAGTTTTAAATATTAGTTTTGTGCTATTGTTCTTTTTTCTTCAGAGACTTCAATGTAGTAAATAATATTCCTTCATGGTCCACTCTCATTTTCACTATTTTCCATCTGACCCTTTTATTTTCATTCTCTTGCTTGTTTTCCTATCTTTCTTCAATGGCCCTTACTAAATGATCATTCAAATGTATCCTTCCTTGCAATACATTATTCATCTGTAAGAAAATCCTGTTTTTTCCATGTCTTTCCTGAATAAAATCAACTTTCTTTTCATTTCTCCCTGTTTTTTTTTTTGTCCATTTTTGTTTTTACTTTGAAAATTTCTGGCTCAAGTTGGCTTTCCATACATTGCTGCTTATTTGAATATATTTAATGCTACTTGAAATATTAATTTATAGGTGTGCTCTGTTTCATGGTTATTTTGAAATGGAAAGCTCCTCATTTAATCTGTATATTTTGTGTCCTGATTTTCTCCAATATCTCTGCATAAATCTGACTTCCCACTTGTTTGATTTTATCGTATTGAGGTATTTTGCATGATGACTAGTTTAATAGAATGTTCACCTATTAAGATAACAGTCCAGATGTTTTGGCCAGTTCTTTCTTTATTTGTTCCTTTGCTAATTTGTTTTGCAGGGGTTGGAATGGGAATTCTAAGTTCCTCAATTAAAGTTCTCTTTTGGCATCTGGTACTCTAAATTCCTCCCCTTTTCTCCCAGTGTTGTTCACTGCACAAACACTGTCTCTCTCTCTCTCTTTTTTGGTCTTTTTTCCCCATACCTTCCCCCTTCAATTTCGCCTGCTCTGTTAAATTCAGCCTACCGCTTTGATGGTACATCCATTAAAAACACTTGTACAATTCATGCTTTGATCCACTTTGGACTTGGAGTAGACTTGGTTTTTCAGGGTAGTCAGTCCTCTTCTGTATTCCTCCACAGAGTGTCTTGATACCCTGAAAAACTGCGAGGCCCCATTTCGGGGACCTTCATTTGAGACGAGGTGATGGTGGGAGTGTGAGAGGCCTTCAGCTGGAATTTCTTGATTTTTCTCTTTTGTAATCACAGTGATTTGGGAGGTTAGGCGGCATCTTTCTTCAAGTTATGCCGAGCATGTAATTTCCACACAGGTCTTATTTTCCGTCATTTCATGTTGTTTTCTCCTGGAACGGGGCGGGGCATGAAACGGGACTGCTGGCATTGTGTTCGGCTGCCCAATGGCTCTGACTTTCTTGGATTCAAGTTGAATTTTCATCATTTCGCTGCTTAGCTCCTGTCCTTATATCATGGTTCTTAGGATATTTTTGTCACACTTCTGCCTTCCGTGACCTTTTGGATGGCAGAAATTAATAATTAAACAGGAAGAAGACTGGCTAGAGGTATAAAATTTTGCCCTCAGTCTATTCCCTTCTTGGTGTGATCATTTTCTTTCACACCATAAACATATTCTTCCATGACATTTTACTGAAAGCTTTTTAAGAAGAGTAAATATATTTTAGCTCTCTTGATCGTCACATAACCCCTGTGAAGTGTTTACTGTCTCTACTCTAGAGATTAAAAACCCTGATACCTAGAAAGGCTACGTATTCTGCCCAAGGTCACACAGTTAGTGTCAAAGCCAGAAATTTAATGTCACTTCTATGGCAAGTTATGAGAAAAAATACAAGAAACATCTAAAAATAAACATGCCATATGTGTAGAAATATTTCTAAGGCATTATGGTTTTTTAGCATATTTACAGGGTTTAGTTAATTAGTGAATAATATTATTAAGCCTTGACTCAATCGCAATTTCGGCTATAGACACAACTCTCTCTAGTCCATTGTACTTCTTTTTGGTAAAAATAAAATGAGGCAATTCATCTCGAGACTAATTTTTAGAGTAGATAATATGAAATAAAATGCTTAACCCAGCACAGACAGTCCAGGACTGACAATTGTTTTCGTATCTGCTGCAACTACTCTGAGCTCATTTCCCTTCTGGGGATGGGGCGGGCACACCTCTTTGCTGGTCTTTACCACTGAACGCCATTAGAACTTACAGAGTAGCTCTGATAGATGTTCAGTACAGAATTATATGCTGTAAAAGTTTTTTGGTCAAGTTGAAGCAGCTGAGACAAAGAAAAATTAGCAAATCACTTCTCAGTGGCCCAGTGCCCGCTCGTGTTAAACATAATCACGTAGCCAAACTCTCCAGGCAACAATTGGGTGATCCTCTCCCCTCTTAGCATCTAAGAATTCCCATTCCTTCCTCGGCTTCCCTACACTAAAGACTCATCATCAGAAATAACACTTCCATAACTCTTCTTCATCGTAAATGGCTGTGTGGTTCACACTGCAAGGGAGAAAACAATGCAACAGCACTCAGATAATCCCGTCACCACCGTCCACGAATAGCGAGTAGAATACTTTCTCAGCAAAATGATGCCAAATTCTTCATAGGCTGCGTCTGAAGACTGACCTACGGCAGAGACCTAGCCAGTTAGTGGTTCTTATTTAAACATCTCTCTTTTTCTTTAAGTGTCCCAAAGGGGACAGTTGGTTAACAATCTAACTGCTGGAAAACAGCTCAAGGTAATGCATGTATATTGGGTTCTTGTAGCAATTCTGAATTTCCTCCCTTGGAACCAAATGTCAGCTTAAGATCTATTAGGGCAAAAGCTGTAAAGGGATTCCAGTTGCAGGGTTTGCCTTCTCCTCCCATGTTCAAACACCCCGTCAAGTGAGTTCAAATAAGTGAAGATGCTAATACAGCTATGGGTATCAGTGAAAGCAGGCTTAGGCACTCCCACGGGCACACACATTGTATTCTTTCTTTAAAAGTGTTCTAGTGGAAGAAAATATTTTAATGGAAAAATCCTCTTACGTGTCATTTAATTTTTAAAAACCCAGGACACTTCACCGCATGCATGTGAACTGGTTATGCACACACATGTACCTGTGTGTGTACAGGAACCAAGACCAGCATTTGGAATATCTTCCCTCAGGCAAAGCAAGGGCCTGTAAGCAGAACTATTTTTCCTATCAGCCCTGGAGAGTATAGGCGCAGCCCTGTGTGTTATTAATGGATAAAATCTGAACAGCAGCCAACCCCAAGGTGAACCCTATGCATTTAAAACATTTCATCAGACAGCTAAGTATTTTTTTTTTCCAGCAGTGGATATCTCTCTAGCCGCCACTCAATAGATCCAGATAGACGGGAGCAATAGCTGGGCTCACTAATGTGCAAATTGATAGTATGAGCTCTCCACCAAAATATAAACAGCCCTGTGTTTCTTAAGTGTCAATATCACAGGCGGGGTTGGTGTGAGGGAGGGTGGCAGATTAACCCTAGAATTATCCGGCAAAGGAAGATGGGAAATGCAAAGTCGCCACCCCATCGCGGGGCGGCCTGGGCTCATTTCTAGAGTGTTGGGATGCTCTGCTGAATTCTCTCAAGTAGGATATCAATATTTATAAGCAGTGTGACATTTATAGTTTGTAAGGGTTAAGGAGGAAGTGGCTGGTTTGTAAAGTGATGAGGAGAATACAAAAGTTATTTACTTTATTATTTTCTGTGTATTCTCTACTTAATTCCTAAAATAACTAGAGGTGTGTGCTGGTTATTTTCCATTACCATCCACCTTGGATTCTTTTCTTGAGAATTTTATTTCTTTTCTTGCTCAATTTTCTGCACAGGGAAGCAGACTCCTATGGATTTGGCCTGACCTTCTCTACCTGGCCAACTGGCTTCCCATAGGAGGCCCTGGGAGTGAATTCATCAATTCATCAGGTGAAACAGCAAAAGCCTGGCAAAGAACACACTTCCTGCTATCCCACATCATCATGAGGTCCTTCTTTTAACATGAGGCCAATGTTTCTCATGTTAACCTTGACCTTGACCTTAACCTTAATCTTGACTTTGGCCAAGTTGACAATGGCTGGTCTGCCCACCCACAAGAAAATCACCAACGCTCTCAAGCAATGTTGCTAGAAGCAGACACTTCTTACATCCCCCACATGAACTGTACACCGAAATTCAAACTGCTACACTATGATCAAGTTCTACTACAAATGCATCCTTAAACACATGGTCCTGGGAATTTCTATCAGGAATTCTGGGATACAAACCTCTCTTTGCCTGCCATGCACCTGCATCTGTGCAGGAACTTCCATTCCCCCTGCCCCAAGATCTGTTACCTTTCTCCCACCTATACATCTACCCAAGTCCAAGTGTCTTAACCTAGAATGCTGCCTCAGGGGCTGCAACAGGCTGGGTCAGAACTCAGGGGTACAAAGAGAAGTGAAGGGTGGTGGCAGGTGGGATTTTCAGTTCTGCAGAAGAGGCTAGAATTAGTGATCTACACCCTGTCCTCTCAGAAGTGTTCTTGCTCGGGTCATGGGCAAACATATTTCTTTAGTGGTCCAATTTCTAGTCGGTAACAGTTGGCTTTTATAGACACATACACATTCATTGTCATTGTCATTCTCTTTCCTCCTCCCTCCCTCCCTCCCTGATCCCATACGTCTCTGCCAAGTCAAGCACTACTTCTACTCTAAACTTGTAAGGAAAAAAAGAAATATTTTCCTAAGTAAAAGGAAAGAAATCATTTGTAAGGCAGCCTCGACTTAAACCTGTAATCGAGTTTAAGTTGAGCTCCTTTTGAATCCAATGCAAATAAGAATAAGACAAATTGCTAAGACATATACCATATTTTTGAGTGAGGGAGAGATATTTTAATGAGTAGTTTTAAATTATGAAATAAAATGTGGTCATGATCTTAAACACAAAGATAAAGGATTAATGATGAACAATAATAATACTTAGCCCATCCCAGAACCATTTCCTACCACAGATACAGCTACAACTGATAATTTATTTATATATTTTTTAAGACTAGGTATATAAAAAGATTTTTTTATTTGTAATACTTATACAGTTAAAATGATCTTTTTTCTTTTGCTGTGTGGCTCTATGATTTTTTTCTTTATTTAGTGTTATAAAATACATATAACAAAATTTAGCATTTCAACTCCATTTAAGTGTCCAGCTCTGTGGCATTAAGTACATACACAATGTTTTACAGCCATCACTTAATGACTGTGTCAACTGGTCATGTGGGTTTGTAATTTTATTAGATATTTCCAAGATATTGTCCAGATTTCACACAATGTACACTCTTGTATGTGCAAAGTGCTTTTCCCTCCATACATCCATTAACAGGAAGCATAATACTTTTAAAATGTTGACAATCTTATGGGAGAAAAATGCAATATAATTTTCTTTTATTTTGCATTTGTTCAAAAAGAATTAGGTTGGCATTTTTCCCTTTGTTTATCCATTTGTTTTTATTTTCCCGAGGATTGCCTTCTTGAATCTTTTGCTCAAGTTTATATTTGATTTTTTTCTGCCTTCTACACTGGTGTGTAGGAAGCTCTTTATAAATTGATGAAATTAATCTTCCATCTGTCAAAACTTTTTCAGTTTGCTATTTGTATTTTTACCTTATTTGTGGTATTTTGCCATCAAAATTTTCTAAATTTTATGTGCTTGGATTTATTTATCTTTTCCTTCTTGGCTCATGTGTCATGCTTTAGAAAGGACTTGATTTTAAGGATAAATACATTTCCTCCCACTAATTTGAAATGGTAGTTTATGAAATACTAAATTCCCATATGCAAAGATCTATTTCTGGAGTCCCTATTCTGTAGTTTTGAACTGTCTATTCTTTAACCCCCACTAACAGATTGTTTTCATTATTGTACCTACATAATTGTATTGTACCATTGTATACCTATACATCTGTATCACACCAGTATAATAATTGCACCTGTATAAAATGTTTTATTACATGCTTAGGTTAGTCAAGCCTCCTACTATTCTCTTTTTAGAATTATCTCAATAATTCTCAGACGCACTTTTAAAATCTTCACAACAATAACCAGATAGAAAATATAATGGAATTTAAAAAATGGCAATGAGAACATATAGTCCCAATTAGACACACGGGTAAATATATAAACACACACATAGAACAAGCTTTACACCTCTTAAGGACCATAAAAGAAATAATAAATAAATGGAATAAATGAGAAGAAACCGTTTATCCTGAATGAGGAAAACAACAGTGTCTATTTGTCAACTCTCCTTATGCTACTAAATAGTTACAATTTAACAGCAATCCAAATATCAACAGGAGTTTTCTTTTCCATTTAACTAAATGCCACTAAAATTCATTTTTAAAAACTGTATGCCTCTTATTAATCGTTCCCTCAGCAACACAAATAACTGGCTGGAGCTTTTAAATTAAGGACCTAATTAACTTCTTAAATAAGGTCCTTTATGTGTCCTAGTTTTCGGTGGTGTGGCTTTTTTTTTCTTTCGGTTATGTAGAAACATAGACATTATATCTTTATACATATATTTCAGGTTGACTGGCTGCTAAAAAATAGAACCCTTTCCTTTTCCTTAATAGCTATATAATTTTTTCTGATCTGCAGTCCCAGGGCATTTGTTCAAAGGTCCAAAGGCCATATATCACCAACACAATGGAATACCACTCTGTCTTTTCTTATTTAAAGTGTAAGCTTCTCAAAAGCAGAGCCTTAGCTTCCATGCTCAACCACATTCCCACATGAAGTGACCGAAAAAAAAATGTTTAGATAGTGACTTGAGTGCAGAGTTTCACATGTTCCTGATAAATTCTTTCTCTCTCTCTTCCTCTGTCTTTTTTTGCTTTTTCAACGGCTTTTTGTTTGGTTTTTAATCAGACAGCATAAGATCACAAGTCTAAAATGTGTCCTTCACAGAGGAATGAATTTGGGAAAACATCAAGATTTTAGTGAACTGGGAAAATTATCCTCGGTGTTGATAAACTGACTTCGGTAGAGATCACTAATACACTCTGTGCTGAAAACCCGGCTGCCTAGCTCAAAATCCCGGATCTGCTACTTGTTTATTGAGGTTTCTGTCTGCTTGCTCAGGCTTAGGGACCCTTTTACTTGTGACTCCTTGTGGGGATCCAAATATCCCGTTTGGATATTTAGGCACGCTCTTCCACCATTTGATGGGGGATCATGCCTAAACTGGGAGTCCTTTATCCCTGGGAGGCTGATAAAACATCTGATAAGCGAATCTCAGAGGATTTCAATGAGAAAGGCATGCCCTGGAGAAACTGTTTAAAGTGAAGCAGGAAAGAAGTTGTATACAGCATCCAAGTGTGCTATTTTTGAACTTTTTTTCTAGAGATTACATGGATGATGGTCAACATATAAAAGATATAAATGCCTGTACCCAGCTTTTTATAGCACATTCTCTCTCTCTCTCTCTCTCTCTCTCTCTCTCTCTCTCTCACACACACACACACACACAGAGGCATTCCATCATTTTACTGAAGTTAATTATTTTTACTAAAATTCCTTTCCTTTCCCAAAGTCTAAGGCTTCAACTACGGAAATAATCAAAGAAAACAATGTTCACATTTTAACTGTTTTAATTAGTTTGTAATCATTTCTCTTCCTTTGGAAAGAACTGGTTAAAATTGACCCTGATCAAGAAGTTGCAAATAATTATTAACATTTTCCTCAAAATATCAGGGATACGAAAAAAATAGCTGTTTCATCAAACATGTATTCGAGATGCTCTACATGCAAACCAGAAACACCCACCAGTAACAAGACTTAATTAGGGAAGGGTCAGCTGTGGCCAGGCCACAGCCAAGAAATGACTCAAGATGCTGCAAAGCAGGTCTCAGTATTCTAATGAGTTAGAACTTTAGTGAAACATGCAATAATACACATTAAGAATCAGTTGGAAACTGTAACAGAAAAAAAAATACAAATCTGTCTACATTAAAAGTAGGCACTTTTGTTCATCAAACCAAAGATTCTGAAGACATTTTGCAATACTGCAAAACAGAAGTGGCTTAATGCACGGGCAAAGTTAGGGCAAGCAAGTAAAAGGAAAAACAAAGCTGAACTTTTTAATCATGATTTAAAAATTTTCAGAGATGATTATTATTCTTGGTGTGGATACAATTTTTTAATACTTGGTTCTATTTTGTTTTGAGTTACTATTATTTTATGATTGTTGTTCAAGGAGTTATAAAATATCTCCATCACTCTCTTTTTACTTTTATGTTATAGCCCTCCCTTCTTTAGTGTAGTGTTTGGCACAAGTGGGCCACAAATAAATGAAAGGGGGGATAGAAAAAGAGAAACAAATTATTTCTCAGGGCTCATTGCGAAAAATATATTAAAAGACACTATATTTTTCCATGGAAGGGCAATGACCTACAGTGAGCTCACCTTTTACTTTCTGTGAAGGAGTCCATCAAAATGTGAGCATTGGGTTCTTAATGGACATGTATCCACGGTGCTCTGTGAAGTACACATTCTCGATATCCGAGACTGACACATCTCTTCCTCATCAAAGTGTTTCTCTGTTTTTACATATTTGGCTTCTCCCAGAAGCAGATCTTCTTGATGAATATTTCTTAATTCGGATCCCTGAGAGATTATTGGGCACACAGATTCAGGCTGAAGAAGTTTCCACTGGAGATGGGAGGCCATCACGCTCAATGCCAAATGGTGTTTTCAGTCTACACGCTTCTGAGGACTACTGCTCGCATGTAAATATTTTAATGTCATGTGACTTTGCTGCCCTCCTGTGGCTGCTTCTTGGGGTGCCCAGACCTTGTTTATGCCTGTCGGTTCCACTGACGTTTTCAGTAGGTCACCCCCACGTGTCTACCTGCTGCTCTTGGCCTCACATGTGGGAACTACCTCCCAAAGTATACCGACCACTGGCCTGCGTGAATCTGTGTCCTACCAAGGAGTCCTGAACATTTATCCTCTTTCATCCAAGAGCCCAGAAACAATGGGGTAACAGCACACCGGTTTTCCAGATAAATGAGGCATTTTTCCCTTTGATTTTCTGTTTTCAGCCCTCTCCAAGGTAAGAACATTCTGATACTCTCTTTCTGAGATTGATAAACGCTTACTATAGAGGGCCAGGATTTGGAGGCAATACTGTTTCTGCCATGGCTACTCAACTCTGCCATTGCAGTGTGAAAGCAGTCATAGACAGTATGTGAATGAGCTTAGCTGTGTTCCAATAAAACTTTATTCAGTAAATGTTATTTCAGAAGTAGGTGTACACTGGAGGGGCCCCACAGGCTGTCAATCATCAACTTCTAGAGTTATTTCCTATTGTATCGATGCTGAACTAATTTCTTTGTGAAGTTATCAATACATTGGCATAATTTAATTATTCTTTGAACTTAAATAGAGTATTTCTAAATATTCTATCTATAATTGACCTCATACAAAGATTCACGTTGGCTAGTCTAAACACTTACTCCATTCTTATGTTTTTCTAAGTTGCTGTATGGCTTTTCCAGGTGACTTCTTCAAATAGCCATCAAGCAGCTATCACAGCTGATCTGTATATCTTACTGTGCAGGAACATGGCTCTCCACAGAGACTTGTACCTGGACTTATGGAGGAGTACAGTATAGATTATTTTTTCCTTCAACAGTGCTAATGTCCCACATGCAATTAGCTTCTAGGTCCTACTGGCTTGTTCTCTAAATAGCTTTCCAATCTGTCACAATCTTTATAGTTCAGACTGATAGTTAAGTTTCATACCATTGAAAACATTTTTCCGAGTATTTTTCTGTTCTGCTTCTAGTCTTGCATTCCTACGCCATCATGGAAAAGCGATGCCCAAATGACCTTTCTCTAATATGGATCTAGCTTAATCACTACCCTGGTCTAGTGGCTTCTTGATGGTCAAGTCTGAGCTCCTTAGCATGGCACAAAAAGCCTTTTGTGAACCATTTCCTTTTTTTCTCTTGCAGACCTCACCTCTTGGGCGCCAAGCCAGCCTCTTCCATGGTACGCTAACCACCTCAGGCTCGCCCTTTCCTTAAGCCCTTTCTCCCCACCACTTTTCCTAGACTGTCTGCTCTTTTCCTTCTCACTTTCCAATCAGTTCTTCACTCACTCATTCACTCGCTCATACTTCCTTTTTTCGATAGGTATGCAATCGATAGCGCGCGGGCACATTTCTGACACCCTGAACACAAAGCTCTCCTGAGCACCTTCCCTTCACACTTATTCTTGCCCCATGTTCCAGATGCACTTTGTAAACACCTCCATTTATCACTCTACAGTAATTCCTTGTTCTGCTTCTGTGTTTTATCCACTAGACTATAAACTCCTGAAAGGCAGAAGCCGGGCCTCAGTAATCTCCACATCCCTGACACCTTGCATTCTCACATAGTAGGCCATCAGTAAGGAGAGCGTAAATAAATGAGCGAGTGAGCGAGTGAGTGAAGAGACGAATGAATACCTTCCACGCGGACGGATGCACAGAATGTGTTACATACTCCATCTGACGTTGCCCAAATAACAAGTTACGTTGTTGTCATTAGCTGAACACCAGAAAAGAGCTAAAAACTGTTGCTGTTCCTCAGACCCTACTTCACTTAACTGATTTTCAGAGAGCTGTTTTGTCAGCTAGCAAAGTATTTGAAAAAATTAAGTGGATGCTGACTTCGATTACGTAACAGCTCCCCCTACCGACAGTGGGATAAGTAGGGACCTCGGAATTAGCCATGATGCTGCGTCTCCGTGAGCCAAGTTGGCAAGCCTACAAGCAAGGTGATCTGAAGATCAGGCAGCCTGCTACACTGGACATGTCCAAGGGAAGAGGTCAGGGGCAGGGCGCTGGCTACACCAGCAAAGCAGCCCCGTCCTCACCCAAGGACAAAGGCAGCTGTGATTTTACAGCAGAGAAGCATTTGTTGTTACCTTTCCAACAAGTCTTTAAAAATGCTGATCTGAAAGACTGAAGCAACCCACTTGAGACTCATTTTCAGTATGGCAAAAGTTCTGAAACCCAGACTGCTAAATCTCCGGAAGCAGCTGGGTTCCTAATTAAAACAAATCGTTAATAGATTTAGCAGTCCAAATTTATGCTTTTCAATTAAAAATGCTATTGCAGTTGGTGTATGTGTGCAAGAGTAAATGTGTGAGTGTGTGTGTGTGAATGTGTATGTGCATACATGTATAAACAAACACGCCTACGTTCTGGGCTTGGGCATTCCAGAGTTTAAAAGGCAGTTATAAAGGCTGGGTCAAACCCAAAATACAAAGGTTAATTGCATCAATTCTTAATTGTTTTGGTAACTTCCTGGAGTCTCTATACATGTTTCAGAAAGAGTGGTGTAAGGACAAAAAGAACTTTCCTATCACAATTCTTCTAAGAGGACATTTTTAAGAGCTATTTTGTAAGTGTTAGCTATCTTTTGAGGAGACATTATTTTCAGTTTACGTGAAAAAAGACATTTGGAGATGCACAGTTTTTCCTCAAGGCCATCCAGCAAGTCAGCAGAAAGGACCCAAACCCCAGTGTCCAGTTATACATGTGCTTGTATCTCAGCAGGGTGCCATGTTTCTCAGTGAAGAAGCCAAATTTTGTCAATGAGATGGACATGGGTCATCAGAAATTGTACTAGGCAATAATTTGTGGTGCTCACAAGCAGAGCAATGAGTCCCACCTCAATTGGAGGATGCATCAATTTGTCAGCAATTGCTCTCCGGGCCCCCGGTGCGCAGAGCAGGAGACAAACCCTGGGAGCCCGCTTCTGGGCAAGCACACCTCCCAGTTCTGCTGACAGAACAGCCACTTTGCCACTCCGAACCACACCAAAGGTGCTCTGAACCACATTCTCACCGTGATGGTCTGAATATGGCTGTAATGAACTTGCTGCCTGAAAGGAGTGTTTTTAGGCAACAAGACAATCAGAAATGTACCCGACCACCTGGAGTACAGAATAGACAGGAAGTTTGGGATCGGGATCTGCATATGTGCCTGTACCCGTGGGCACGTCAGTTCAACTATCTGGAAGCCAGTTTGTTCAACATCTAAATTCCGTCTTATAGCTTATATAAGCTTATATCTTAGAAGTTCTAAAAGTTTATACACTCAAAATTTCATGGACCATTTGGAGATTTCGAGATAACGCTCTACAGCACTTGGTGAAAATGTTGGCACTGTATGACTCATGGCAGAAACGTGAGCATTGGGTGCTATAAAAACACCAATAAATCAATTTTGGAATAGTTCTTAATCTATACTGTTTCTTCTCTTTCCTCCTGACCCCAATCCTCTGCTAAGGTTCATCCTTCTTATTCTTTCTCATTTGTTTTTCAAGTACTGTCAACAAGCTTCTACTTCAGGCTCCAGATTAATGCTGATTACGAAGTAAACTTCATCCTGTACAAGCAGCCCATGAACTGGACTTCTGTGAAGGTGTAAACTTCCTGCAGGTGCATGAAAACTGTATGTGACTGTCTGTGTGCTACCCATGTTAGGGGATCCAGAGCTTTTCTCTGCTTCTCTAAAAGTTCCGCGACCCAAAATAAAGGTTGTGAACTACTGATCTATAGAATTTGTATTTGAAGTCCTGGGAAAATATTTTTTTAAGCCAGGGCAAATGACACTGTGGTAATAAAAACGGACACTGTGCATAAGGTAGCATAATGTGATTTGAATGTAGACCATACTGACTTAGAGCTTATTATTTTAATCTCTATAGCAAACACTAAAAAGAGAGGAATCACTTAAAAAGTCAACATACAAGATAAATAGAATATTAAAAGATATGGGATCCTCCCCACTGAAGGAAGTCAGGAAAGAACAAACCAAAGAACCAACACCAAATGAGATAAAAGAGAACAAGTAGAAAAATGACTTAAAAAACATATCAATTATTATATTAAGTGCAAATGGACTAATTACTCCAATTAAAGGGCAGAGATTATCAGACTGAATTTTAAAAGAAAGCAAGACCTACTTATATGCTGTTTACAAAAAAAACACACTTTAAATGTAAAAACTCAGGAGTTTGAAAATAAAAGAGTACGCGATACACCATTCAATCAACAAGAGTAGGAAAGCAAATGCAGCCGCATCGGCATCAGATGAAACAGACCCTAAGACAGAGTGGCAGTGGAGACAGAGAGGTATTTCATAGTGGGAAAAGAATCCATTCATCAAGAAAAAACTCACAATCCTAAATGCATATTTACCTTCAAAACACATGAAACAAACAAACAACACATTTAAAAGGAAACAAAAAATATGTGTAGATTTTGACAAGACAGTTAAGTTCTCACTACAAAACTGATAGAATGGGGTGGGGGGCGGGTAGGGGGCAGTGGAAAGCCAGCGGATCACCATCTCCTTGCCTAGTTGTACAATTTTTATTTTACTTCTGTATTTCAGGGGAAATGTTCCCTTTCAGAAATGGGCTATATTAAATAATCGATCCTTCTCATACATGTTGTTGTAAGAAAACGCTCTGAGAAAGGAGGCAAGATACTCTCTGTGAAAATGAGAAGTCTATACATATATGTGGTATATTGAGGGGAGGGATGTCCTTGCTTGAATTCATTCGAAACACCAAATTCTATTTTGCTCTATTTCATTTCCTTCCCTACTGCCACTTTTGGCCCCTCTGTCACCAACCTTTGCCTCTCAAATCTGTGGCGCTTGCTTCCCTTGTCTTACCAGACGATGAGCAATTCTCAGTCAGAAAGGAAGCAGATGAGCAAGGAAAGCAGCCAGATCCGCAGAACTTGTCTGTTGTAGCCCAGAAAGACCTATGGCCTATCTACTGCGGGTGGTTGGTTCCAAAATGGTGCCTGTGGTCCCCTCCATCACATGGCTAATTCACTCAGTTACTCCTGAGGCTAAACTCTTTTAAAATTGCTTTTGATTGATGTGTGTGTGTGTGTGTGTGTGTGTGTGTGTGTGAGAGAGAGAGAGAGAGAGAGATGTTGATTTATTGTTTCACCTATTCATGCATTCATTGGTTGACTTCTGCATGTGCCCCAACCCAGGGATTGAACCTGCAAACTTTGTGTAAAGAGATGATGCTCCAGCTGACTGAGCTACCCAGCCAGGGCTCTGGCCACAGTCTTGAGACTGCATGCAGGACAGCCAGCCAGTGTGTCCTCTACCCTGGAGTCTCCTCATGACAAGACGAGGGCGCAAGTAAAGTCAGGCTGTGGCTGGATGAAAGCCATCACACTCCGGGAGGAACTCAAGTAAATAGTGTGAGAATAGCCCTATAACACACGGGACTTTCCAACCCACTTCATTACTCACGCCCACTTTTGTCTTGGAATCTCAAAGCGCTGACCCATTTCCCTGGAAATAATAATTAACAAAAGATAAAAACAGCAGTGATAACAGAACTTTGGAGGAGAGTGAATTCATTTGTCACATGGCTTTTAATTTTATTATCACTTTAAGTTTCCACTAAGGACACTGTACAACATGTTCACAGGAATTTCTGCTTACAATGTATTTCTGGGCTGGTTAAAATATGAACTCCCACACTGTCGGTAAGAAGTATGTCAGGCTTATGCATGTGCACAAAAAGAGAGCGAGCTAAGCCTCGGAGTCTTTGACTCAGGGTGGAATTCAGACTTCCTGGCTGCCCGCCTTGTGCTCAGGATGAAGGCGTCAGAATTCACAAACTTTTGTCCCCAAGTATTTGGAGCTATCTTATTAAGGGCAGAGTCTGGGTGCTTGTGATGGATTCATTTAGAATTGGGGCTGAGGTCTCCACCCATCTCTTTAAACGCCCTCTGGTGTGTGGATAGGGTAGCAATGACAGTCTTTTGTTTCTGTAAGGAAAATGGCTTTTCTGGGACTGCTATAAATATTTGGGAAAGGCACATGAGACAGAAGCAAATATCCCAATGCGTGATACGTTTTTGCCTTTATCTCAATAAAATGGAAGGCAACCTGATCCAGGGGAACTGTACTCTGCCGTTAGGCTTGGGTTCAAAGTCCAGATCAATTATTTAAGAGCCGCGTGACCTCCTCGGGCCATCTACAAAACCTCTTTGAACATCGATTTCTTCAGCAGTACAATGGAGATTTTAAAAGATATCCCTACCTTGGCCAGCATGTTCTGTGGATTAGAGTTAATAAATGTGAAGTGCCTGGTACTTCACGGTTTGTGTGCTCAACAAATACGATCGCTCAGCATTATTCATAGCTCAAATTATGGCGGAGCAGTTGCTGACCCTTCTTGCAAAGCCAGGAGGCATAAGGTGTATTTAACTCCTTGTTCCCATGGAATGTTGAAATCATGGGCTTGAAGTAAACAAACTCAATTATTCTGTAATGGAATAGTCTGGAGCCGTTCCCTAACTTCCCAGGGGTGTGTGCAGAACACAGTAGAACAGTTTACATACTTGGGGAAAGGGGGTGAGAGAGAAAGAATGCATAGCAAATTCCATCAGGTCTGAGAGCGCTTTCAGTCTGAGAACAAATCACAGAAGTGGCCTGAGAGCCAGGTCTGGGGTGGGGAGGGAGAGCTCTGAGATTCTACTGCTGACTCCAGAGGTCATGTGGCCCTGACACATAACTTTTACCGAGTTGACTATATCTCACTTCCTGTAAGTGCCTGTCCCTCATGCTCACTTTCAAGGACTTGGCCAATCTCCTTGTGTAAATAGAACAATGCTTTATATTCCTCTATTACTCTGGAGCGGCTATATCAATAATGCAGGAAACGCATCTGTCCAGCACAATGAGATTATTTTTCTGATTTCGGTTGACAGTTATGGTAATAGTTTGGCAAACAATCGACTCCACCATCAATGACCGCGGATTACAGCTGTTTTTAAAAATCTCGGCTGCTTCTGGAAATTTGGAAGATAGATTGCACATTGAGAGGGAGACGGAAAGACATGCCATGAGCCTTTACTGCAGGACAATGATTAACTCTTTCTGTACATAAAAAGCTAAGGAAACATTGAGGGGAGCACAGCGTGCTATCTCTGGATGTTCTGTAATGAGGGCCAGGTGGGAAATGATAATGCCAAGGCGAGGTGGGGTTGGGAGAGCCTAACATCGCCGGAGGGGGCACAGGGCAGTTGGGAGCGCCCAAATATTTCAGAGCACTGCTTTCTATATTGATAAAGCCCCCAAGTCACCCAGGAGCTCTGGCAGATATTTAGAGGGGAGAAAATTGAGAAAGAATAGTATCCTCTCTTCAATATTGGTTTTGATGAGTGGAGACAGCAGCTAGTCAATAATGACCCACGTCTAGGATTTCATGTTTCTTTAAAAAAAAAAATGGTTTAACTCCACTTCTGCAGAGGTGATGAATAGAAGCTGATTTTTTTAAAAAAGGAACTTCTTAACAAAACATGTGTTTTTCCTAAAAGTTCGTAACAGCTCTGGAAGAGGCCTTATTTTCGATATGAATTTCCCCCTTTGGTGTTTTTTTGTCTTACTTCCGTTTTGTAAAAGGCAGAATGCTGATCTTGCCAGTGGCCTGTGACCCTGGCATTTGGCCACCATTGTTACCCAGGGGCCAGGAGACAGCGTGCTGCCTGTGCAAGTGGCCTGAGGAGCGTGGTGTCTCCGCCTCCAAGTTCCAAGGTGAAGGCGTTCGGGGCTGTAGTTGGAAAGGGGAGGTCACCAGACTGTACGAAGTCCTCATCTCCAGGTGAGTTCATTTTCCTTGTGAACTTTTCACCTAGGCCCCAATTAGTATCCTATTAACCTCCTTAAATATGGAATTGCTAAGATCTTAGAATACTCCAAAATGGACTATTAGCTAGGCTATTTCCTGGTTCCATCAGTGAAAATGCCAACGTAGGTCATACAACAGAATTACCTTGATTAATTTCTGCTCTCTCCCACTGGGCGTGATGTCATGCAAGTTAAAAGAGATTCAAATTGATGCATCATTTCAATGACGGATTAAACAAGGGATTTAAAAAAAAAACATGTACAATTCCAAGTTTATAAGGACTTCCCTTTATAAAATGACACATTTCAAACGTGCTAAATTGATCAGTTATACAAATGGTGACTTTTCTTGAATGCGTGTTTTAATTGCATGTTCTCTGAGGCCTCGTGTTGGAAAAGGTTTCTTTTCCCCAGCGATTACTCTGTTAGAGCAGAAGCCCTCAGCATTATGCCGCGTTCCCAACCACAGAGGCAGGCTGGTGCTTAAACACCCAGCAAAGATGCCATTTGCACTCCAGAGGCCGCTCAGAATGGCATTTGCAAATACAAATGGCTTTGCTAGGGCTAAAAAAAGCAGCAAACTTCTCATCATTTCTCAAATATTCCTAAAGGCCTGCCTTAAGAAAGTGCTTAAAAAGAAACATCGTGTATTTTAATACCTCTTAGGTTGGTGCGATTTCTTTACAATAGGCAGATTTAATTTCTTTTCATGTAGAAAGCAGCTTGAGAGGCCTATTAGCAATTTCAAATACCGCAGCACAGTATGTCAAACAAATCTACACTTTGTTATTACAGGTAGGCTGATTTAGGTGAGGGTGTTTGTTTCTTAGGATGTGGGCTCTAACCAGTTCTTTAAAAGGCTACTTGCCTTCTGTTGACTCACTTGGCTTTGGAATAAGAACACCTTGGTATGCAGCGGTTAGGCTACATAAAAAGGGCTGCAGCTCTTGTGTGTATAAGGGACATGGCCCGGGCTGCTTCCAGGAACACTGAAGCTGCCTCCACACTCCCAAGCCCTCAGTGGACAAAAACACAAGCTGCTTTTCTCATTCCACGTATTAAACTCTGAAATTGTGTCGCCTTTCAATGTTCGCGCACCCCTCCCCATAACAATAGCTATCATGTGTGACCTTAGTTTTGCAATTTCTCTAGCAAGTGGTGGAACATCCAACGGCTCGAAGAAGCATCTCTGAACCCTCAGGTCCACCTTTCTGACCCTGGGCTTTATGGGCACCCACTGAGCGCAGGCTGGGCCATGACACTGTCCACGGCGAGTACCTTCCAGGGCAGCGATTTTCCTCTGCTGTGCTGCAGCAGACTGGTGAGCCCCAAGAATGTTTAACACACACAGTGCCCGACTATTCACTCAGGGGCACTGCCTTCTTTGTCCTTCGATTGTCAAATTAAAAAATGACACCAGCCAGCACGACCATGACCATGCAGTGTGAATAAATCAAAATGATACCTATGTTTGGTCACAGGGGCAAAAAATATATGTTGGGTGTGCTACGGAGTTGTGGTAATTAGTTTATGTGTGCCACAAATTAAATAAAAGTTTGAAAAATGTTGTTCTAAGGGAATCGCTCCTCTCCTTTCTGATCAGACCACTGGTCACTAAGAATGCAGGTGCACTGCTAGCATTTAGAAACGACATACCTTGCCACCGCCAGAGACTGAAAGGTTGACTTAGGGTTACTAAAACGCATGCGATGCGCAGAAGGGTAATGGAGTTTCGGGGCCTCGCTTGTCTACTTTTTGAGATGCAACTCCTCTCTGGGATTCGCAACCGAGGCATTCAGAGCTCTAGGGTCTGGATGACACGGTGGCCCTGTCTGTCACCAGAGAAATTACGCCCTCATGTTCTAACATCGGATCTCTCTGAGGCTGGCTCCGTCCCTCGGTTGAACTACTCAGCAAGTCAGGTAGCAGTGCGGGACTGGATGCAGTGGCATCAGAAGAGAAAGTCAGCTCCCGGTAGCAGTTAGGAGGAGAGCACACTCCAGCACTGTGGGGCTTATTTCTTTCCTCTCTCCCTGTGGACGTCTCTGTAAGTCCCCTCCAATTCATGTGTACATATAGTCTCCTCACCTTAATCTACTCATGCAGTTTCCAAGCAATACGACCTGTTTTCAATGAGGAAGGAGAAAGGAATCTGAACTCAGAGATTTACACAGGGAGTCTTGCTGCCCCACCCACCTAACTTTTTAGCGTTGCTGTGGTTGTTTACGATTACAAAAGACAGACATGTTTATCTGTACATTAATAAAAATTAAAATTCAGTGCCTCGGTTGCACTGACCGCATTCCGTGTGCCCATCACTGGGGATGACTCTGTTAGACACGCTGGCTTACGGCGATGGTGCCCTCCCCCGCGCCAGCCTGTGAGTCCCACCCCCTTCCCAGCAGGATGTACTCATGAAGGTTTTCCTATGCATCTCCAGGAACACCCTATGGAATACACTCCAATCGGGAATGTGCCCTTTCCCTGAGCACTGTGTCTCAGATGCTGTTCCATTTGGGGCCTGTGGACTTACAACAGATATAAGCATCTGCATGGCTTCCACCATGCAGATACCTCATGCTTTATTTGAACAGTCCTCTCCCAAGGAAGATGTAGCTGGCTTCCCCTTTCTCACTGTTTTATCAATGATGAAATGGACATCCTTACTCAGATATCTGTGAATGTGTGTGTGTGTTTTCTGTAAATAAGATTCCAATAAGCAGGTCTCTTTGTACCCCCAAACTGGTCCTCCCCTTTCTGCCGCGTGTTCTGCGGTGTTCTGACAATAGAATCACACCCTTCCAATATGTATCATCCTTTCCTGGATAAGTGCCCACAGCCTAGCTCTTGACAGTCAGTGGGAACTGGAAGTATATCCGTGTGATAGAGCCACAACTTTTACTCGCAATTACTCAGCAACCCTGAGCTGTGCGTGTTAGTTTGGCATTAGCTATGGCCCTTGAACACCAGCACAGCTTGTATGCACAGCCCCATCCCTGCACCTCCAGCCAGACCAGGACAAAAGACTTTGGAGTGTGCTGATTTAACTTTTTCACTTCTATTTGTACTCATTCCCCCATGTCTTCCCCCAAGCCCTGCTCTTCAGTCAGCCCTTCTAGAGGTCTCTCCTGGAATTACCATCACAGCCACCTCACCGGCATCCCTGTCCTCCAGCTCCTGTCCCCGTCCCATTTGCCATCACACTGCTGCCCCAGCATGTGCCTAAAATGCCATCTGCCATGTGCTGAGCCGTGCTCAGCAGCCTGGCCCTGGCTGCTGAACATGGCTTACAACATTGTTCATGAGCTTGAGCATGAGCTCCCACCACCCACTTCCCCCGTGCTACCCCGAATCCCTTACGGGCTCTAGACACATCCCAGCTGCTAGCCTGTTCTCTTGGTCTGGGTGGGCACCAATCCTTCGCAACTCCGTGAAGTCATCCTGTCTTCACAGAAGGGTTCACCTCACACCCCTCCCTGCCCTAGGAGGTTATATATGTCTTTCCCCTTTCTTCTCCCCAGGCCCTCAGCCTGTGCACACTTGAACACAACACGGCACTCAAATACAATGTTTGAGCATTGCTTAATTTTCCCTCCTACTGGTCAATGAACCCAAGCGTGGAGTCTATGATGCATTTCTTGATTTAGTATAGTGATTGCTACATAGTAAAACGTATGGTTGCTAAATGAAACAGTTCTAAGAAAAGAATTCCCTCTTGGCCAGACCCAGAGGTGGGCAGGTGTGAAAGTCTGCATCCCCCATCATTCCGCACACTGTGAACAAAGCCTCTCACACCATCACAGAACTGAAAATATCTGACTCTTCTGGGTCTAGTGGCCAATCTTAGATTGTTTTACTCGGTTGCTTCTCCAAGCTTGCTCATGCCTCCTTTCTGGGGCTATGCCAAGCCCCTCCCTTGCAGAGCATCAGAACTCTCTTCTCACAGGTTAGGGCCGCCTCACCTTACTGGAACAACACTAAGGAAGATGAATTTTCCAGAATGAGGCTAGCCAGTGAACTGTGGTGCCAGAGTAATCCCATTACTTTCCCAGGTGTCGCGTCTCTGAGACTCACTCAAGTGCAGCAATGTTGTACTTTAAAGGGGAAAGGATGTGGTAGTCATTGGTGGGAGGTTGTTCTTTAATGTTTTTCAAAACAGAACTTCCAGTCTTGGAAACCTTGTGTATCCACAGAGGCAATGCCTTTATGGAGCTTGTTAAGATCATTACAGTCCTCGAGTACATATTAAAATGGGTCAAAGAAGGTGATACTAGTTATTTCCAGTTGCCTCCTACCTGGAATCAAGTTAAAATAAACATGAGCCTCTGTTTCTAGGCAAATGAAGTCCCCAGTTTTGATCATTTCTATATTAGCTCTGAACTGATGGTGTTCGTTCTTTTTAGAGTCAGGATTCATGGGAAAGAGTACAAGAGAAAATTAGCAACAATAAAGAATCATCAACTGAAATAATCTCTTGGAAAAGAGAAGTGAGAACCATTAAATGGTGTATATGCTTCACACAAATCCATGCAACTATACTCGAGTACTTTCAAAGCTGACTTTGGTGTGGATTAAACTGAGGTACAGGATACCACATTTTATCACAATGCTTGGGCTCCGAAGAGGTGCTTCTCAAAGTGATGGCTTTGACCCAGCTGTGGACTGTCACAGTCCTCTGTGCGGTCCTAGCACTTGCCTCGAAGTTTGGAATCCATACTGCCCCGCTCGTGTGCAAATGCCATGGATTTCCACCAGACGTTGGTGACTATTAAGTGAGTTATGAAAAAGTACTAACGTGATATTGATAAAACTAAAAGTAGCATGCCACGGGAGTTTACTTTGGACCTTCGTCTAGTCCGGAGCCAGGAAGTCTGGCTGCTCCCCAAAGCTGAGCAATGCTGCGAAGCTCCTGCCAGTCTGGTGCGTAAGCAAATGGTTGAAATTCCCCCCGTTTCCAGGAAGTAAGCTCTGTTTTCGGCACATCATTAGCATCTCATCGCCTTGTCCTGGGGTTTTAGTTGCTACCGAGTGTGTATTAATATTTTACTTTTGTTGATGGTTAGGCTCTTGCATTTCATCTCTTTCATTTTAGTCTCTTTTAAGCCAGAGGAATTCAATCCTACCTTTTGTTTAAAATAATATTGACTTTTGAAAGACTCTAGGCCAATCGATGATAGCGTATGCCTCATTTTAGGTGTGCCTTATTGCTTTCTCAGGCTGTTACCTTTTCCTCCTATCCTCTGCATTGCTTTTAAAATAGAAATGAGACAATCCCCATAGGTCAAGGTCCGATGATTAGCAACTTTAATTCTACCTGCAGCTTTCATTGCCTTTTGCCATATCACCTACCATTTGCACAGGACTGGGGATGGGGATATGGATATATTTTGATAGGCCATCATTCTGCCGTTAGCAGTGATACTTTGGTGCTGTGCAAACGAACTGTTCCCCAACAACCTTCCACATCACAGTTTCACCCTCCACTGACGATCCTTGGTTATGTCAGTAACTGGGGGTGTAAACACTGAAGGACACAAATTGGTGATCTTCGGACTATATTATTCCTTTTATAGTTATTAGCCAGCCTTATTCTCCAAAGAGGAGGTATGCATTTTGTCTACTTTACGTAGTTTTATTCCTTTCCAATGTCACTGTGTTTTTAAGGTACTCTAATAAATTATGATCACTTTTCTTTTTGAGGTACCAGCGTTGGGCAGCACGATTTCCTTACATCTGGATCCTGTGAGCTTTTGACATATGTCTTTATTTTCTGTCACAACCGCATGCCACAGGCTCACCTTTTCTTTCTCCAAATGAAATCTGATATTAGCTATTTCTCAAAGAAGACTTTCCCTCGCCTCTTTATTTAAAAACATTAGTGGTACTTAGGAACCAAAATCTATGTGGTTAGGTATGCTTACTGCTGTTGGAGTATCACTGTTTCTGGGCTAAGGATAGATGGATGAATGGATAGATGGATAGATGGATAGATGGATGGAGAGACAGAGACATAGAGGGACAGATAAAATAAAAACATAGTCAAATATAAACTGAGTTCATATTAATGTTTCCAATACAGATTTAAGATTAAAGACTTTAACTTAATGAAAAAATAATAATATTTTCCTTATAATGAAATCCTTGGCTCCTAATCCTATATGCAGAAAAAACAATTCAAAATAATAATATATATCACTACCAACTATAACCCTTCCATATAATTTAAGATTTATTTGGCATTTCTTCTGATCTTAGCCCACTAAAAATGTATAGTCAGAATATTGTCCAAAAGTTACTTGATATAATCATTTTCTCTTTGTCATCATCAACTTCATTGAAAAGTTAGGTTTATTTATTTTTGTTGTATTCCATTTTAGGGGGGATATATATATTTTTTACCTAATGTCATTTTTTAATACGTAAAATTTTGACATCGTTCAGAAGTCAAACCCATGGAAATGATTCTCTCAGTCAAGTTTCCTCCTCATCCGTATGGCCTCCACCCACAACTCCCTACTGAGGACCTTCCTAATTCATTTCTGACTAACCTGTAAATGTTTTTCTTTGGAAAAACAAGTACATGCATGCATCTTTTGTCATGACTTGCATTAACGATATAAATTGATTTTTTTCACCTAAAAATGTATCCTGAAATCACAGAGTGGATTCTTTGTTCTTGACCAGACACAGATGACATAACCCCTTCTCAGGTAGCTCCTACTACCATCACGATTTTGTAGATAATGAAACTGAAGCACATAGAAAAATGAGTACTTTGAGGAAACTCATTCAGTTTGCAAGTAGCTGAGGTAGAACGTAGACCTAAGCATTCCGCTTTCCGAGCCCATTCTTCCAGCCCCATTCGACAAGCATCCAGACACACACACGCATCCTTTCATCCTCCCCTAAAGCAATGCCAGGGATGCTGCCAAGATTTTTTCCTTTCCTTTCCTTTCCTTTCCTTTCCTTCCTTCCTTCCTTCCTTCCTTCCTTCCTCCCTCCCTCCCTCCCTCCCTCCCTTCCTTCTTCATCCTCCTCCACCCCAAGTTGTTACAGTGGGAAATTTTAAGAAGAATTAGATCTATTATATCTAATTAGCTTTACAATTCATAAATGTAGTTCAAAAATGTAGAGACTTTCAAAACAATCTATCCCAACACTTCCATTTCACAGGTTAAGTAAGACTGGGTAACACACAGGAGAAGAAGACTGACCCACCAAGAAATAGTGGCAGAATGACACCTTGAGCTCTGGCCAACTAAGGACTCACTGGAAGTTATTTTCACTGCAGCACACATTTTGATTGGGCAGGCATGGACAGCTAAAGTCCACACTAATTCAGAGCTCAAGAAGAAAAAAAGGCACCATTGCTCTTTGTTTCAAGCCTTGAGTAATGAACCCAGTAATCCGAAACCTTGTCGTCCTCTTCCTCCCTTGCTTAGTTGGGCAGTAGGTCTCTGATGGCTTTCCACTGGGCGCAGTGAGATCTCCTGGTGGGGTATCTCCACGTCACATGGGAGGAACTTAAGTACACTGAGTTGTTGCAAAGCACGACGCCCGCCTGAACGAAGGCTCCGCCCCTGCATTTCCAAAGCAGAGTCGAGCTAGGGATGCACTCCCGAGGGCAAGCCTCTGAAGTGCCAGCCTGCAGTGACTTGGAAAGAAACACATTTCTGCACTACTGTGGAGCGTGTACATTACGTCCTCTGAAGGTGCATTAGTGGGTCTCTACCCTAAGTATTTCAGGAAGTGGCCAGCCACTCAGCCCCACTCACCAGGGTCCCAAGAGCAAGTGTTAACAGCACAGTTGTGGCGTGTGGCTCGCTACTACGGTGTTTTACCTCTCCAGAATGGCACCAAACAGTTAGTGGAGAATAGGATCAAAATTCTGACAGCTGCCGCGAGACTGCACTTGACTCTAACCACTGTGACTTGACAATGAATATCAGGTCAAATATTAGTGTGAGATGAAACCACGGATGTGGTTCTGGGTTATTCTACCCAGCAGGTGACTCCCCTTTGGAAGGCTTTCTTGTCCTGGTGGAAGGTCTGGATTTTGATATGGCTTCCTGTAACCAATTATCTGCCTTTTCCCTCCATTTTTCATCTTAAAAAAAAAAAAGAGGAGAGTAGGCTCATGGTGGTTGCTATTTAAAAGTGTTGTTAGATTATTTTTATGATAAAATCCATGAATGTACTTTTTAAATATTTAAAATATCATGACAGAGATCTGGGCACAGGGTCGCATGACAAATCATCTTAGATTGGCAAGGTATCATGATGAGCCACTGAAAACCTCAAAGCTCGTAATACTGAGTGGATCCCTCCTTGTGTTTCTCCTTCCCCTCACTTCCGGCTCCGTTATTTCCCTAATTTAGACACGAGGAAGGCTGAGCCACAGGGAGGTTAGGGAACCCGCCCGAGTTCACAGAGCTGGTAATAACAGTTTCTATTCCAAAGGAGGTTTGTCACACTTTGATACAGAGAAAAGTTCCTCAATTACTTCTCTTTACCTAGTAGTATCCACCCACATAATTTCTTCTGCCACCCCCTTCCTCTAGGCCTGAGGAAGAAGGTAGCATTTCCTTTTAGGCTACCTTCACCCTGCTAGATGGAGAGTTTCTAAATGTTTATGCTGAGTGTATAGACTTGATTTTTCATTGTAAATATTCTATGACTTTTTCAGGTTTTCTTATAAACCAACCAATAAGCAAACGAGATATGAGACACACAGTTGCAGAAGAACTGAAAACAAAAACTTGGCTGTGGCACAAAGAAAAAAATTAAAACGGAGGAGTTAATGGTAAGCGATTATCTTAGGGAGTCCACCTTCGAAGAACAGCTCATTCCCTTTTCTTTCTGACTCATAAGTTTTATGGAATAACTGAGTGCAATAACCCCTTGGCTTTTTATTCTGGAGGCCTCAACTCGCTATCATGAAGTTAACCGAACCATGGAGATTCTGATCTCTGGTCTCAGACTTGATGCACACACACACACCCCTTTAAGTGTAGCATTAAGTCCACGTGGTTATTTCTAGGTGTGCATGCGTGCTTGCACACGCACACGCACACACACACACACACACACACACACTCCCTTGGCCATTCATATGGAAGAGTTATTGAAGAACCCAAGCTTTATTTCACAATAATAATAATGATCAGAAGGGCAATGACGTCGCCAATTTATCAACTGCTCACTGGGTTCCGTTACGTGGGAGGCCTTATTTAATTACTACCATAATTGTGTATCAAGAAGGATTATGATTGCATTTAACTAACAAAGAAATTGAAGCTCTGCGAGTTAAGTGAACTTTCCCAAGCCACACAACTTCTAAACTGTGCTCACTTCTGTTGTTCCCCAGGCTTTCATGTGCTATATCAAGGCTTTCAGACATCTGTTACGTTTGATATAGTGGGGACCTCAGAGGGAGTGTATCTGTGTTATCTGAGGACCTCCCTTTATGAATCACCGGATCATCACTCGCTTGTGGTATGTTGGGTATTGTCTGATTCTTACCTTCATCTCTAAAGAGTGTTGCTCACCAGAATCTGCAAATCTACAGAGGAAAGAAGCCGCACTCTGGTGTTCTCCCAGGTCCTGCCTGATTCATTGTGAATATTCGGCTCACGCTAGTCAGGAGCCGGGTTTTAAAGGTGGTGAATTTTGAGTGGGGAAAGCATGTAAACTCTTTTCTCTCTGAAACAGTTTGTGTTTCACACCCTGGTTTGCCCAAGTCATTTGTCATTATGAACTACTAGTAGGATAATGAGAAGGAGGTTTTTATGAAATAACTCCTCCTTCCCTGGTGATGAGAGACCCTTGGTGATCTGTTGTTCCTTCTGCCCTCCCGTGATGACATGTCTCTGATGGTGTTGGAAACATACCGAGAGAGCTCACACATCCCTTTCCAAACTGGAACCATGTGCTAATGGAGGAGAGGTCAATCTACATGGCTTTCTAGCTAATCACGCTGGCATCTGCCTGCTTGCACAGTGTCCAGCGCTTTCGTTGGAATGGGTGAGACTGTGGGAATACACCAGCTCACTCAGAGGTAGAAAGCTCTGCAAAGCACAGAGAACTGCCACCAAGAGCTCTTAGAAAGATCAAGATGTACCCTTTGTCTTATTCATTTGGTGCTGATTTCAAAAGGCAACAGGAAAACAACACAGAATGGTACCCAGTATACTTGGCAGGGATTTTTGCCAATTTAAACTAATGAAACGTGTTGATATCCTGTTATTCACATCAAGTCCAGAATCAGTAACACCTACCAAGCATGAATCTTACCTGGCACTTGGTTGCTGTTACTGTGTGCAAATGAACCCTGACTAGTTATGTTTATAGACTTAACCGCTTTCTTTCCCCTTTCTAAATCAGCACAAAGATTCTGTCTCCAGAGCCACAACTCTCTGTAAAGGTAGGCATTAACCATCATCCCCTTCTAGGAGGACACCTTTCCTGATGCCCTGGTCCCTGGCCTTGAGCTTAAGCAGAAATGTGTTGGGACTTCTGGGCTGATGGAGCTGAAGTGAACAGATCGGGGCCTGATCATTCTCCCTGGCTCAGACTTTGGAAAGACGCCACCTTACTACTTACTTGGGCATAGTATTTTCATCAAGACATAGACTCTATCACTGATGTTTATAATCCACAAAGAGCGACGAAGTGTCAGTACCTCCCCCCCGTACAATATCCAAATCCACATCACTTTCACTGGAGGCCGAACCCAAGACTACCCAGGACGACTCCTAGCCATCACTAATTGTTCCTATTTTTCATCAGGAGGGCTTGGCAGGTCCCTGACATTAGAGCAAAAGTCTTCCTACTAGGACCTTGCCAATTTCAGCTTCAATTCCATCAGTAAACAACTTTGACTGTGTTGGGAAAATTCCATTAATCATTCATGTTCTGGGAAGAATGATCCACAAAGGAGCTGTCAGCACCAGGCAGCAACTTTCCATTTGTTTGGTAATTAAGAACTCCAGGCCATCTAATGGTGCCAGGATGCAAATTCACGGTCAAGACGGAGCCACCAGAACAAGCTTGAAAGAATTCACTTGCACTTAAACCCCTCCTGCTCCGTGATTTGATGGATCTTCCCTGTTCCTGTTAGGCCGACAGCAGGCATATTGCTTTGAGCTGAAATGATGCTCTTGATAAAAGCTGGTGCTTCTATCAAGAAGATACCAACTCTTAAGGATGTATATTTTTAAACCTGTTTCTGAAATATGTTTTGTTTATACAAAGACACAAAGGCACATTTCCCTTAAATCAAACTTTTACATTTCCCAACAATAATGAATTGCACTTTGACTTAAAATTTGAATAGGGTTCTATTCCCCTCTGCTGGGACCCTATCATGTTGCAGAACAGAAATCCAGAAAACTTCAGAATCTTCCAGGCAACAGATTTTTCCTCCTTTTTTAAAATCTGAGTTGTACATTTCTACATCTATTTTGAAATACCAGGGACAATGTGATACTTGAAATTTATGAGGAATTCAGCCTGGGCATGAGGAGAGGCTGCAAAATCAATCCTCTGGTAGATAAAGGGTCCCTAATTGGTCCCTACTCGATCTTTACATCATTGGAAAGGTATAACCACAACGCCACACTTAGGAATCCAGGCGGCATTCAAATGGCCCAGGGATCCTGTCACCATTTGCCCCTCTCCTCTCTGCTTCCTGTCATTCAAATGCCCATCTGAAACATCTGTGTTTCATAGCAGGCTGATGGGCGAGTCCGGCCAAGTGCGACTCCCACACTGATGGCGACACAGCAGAGATGTTCTCACTCCTCCCTCTGGGTTACTCAGAACGGGATGCTCCCAACCCACCCCCCGCTGCGGGAAATGTGCTGCAGCAATCCCCAGGACTTCTTTTAACACGTTTGTTTCAACTTTACGTTTTTATATCTTTGCATTTCAGGTGGGCCTCTTGCCCTTTCTTTAATCAAAATGTTTTTATCTACAGGGGAGGATGCACTTTAAAATGTGAAACCAAACTGAGGCTTGATAGTGGGCTCAGTTTCTAAACCTGCAAAAGTATAGGAAAATTATAGTTGCTGAACATTCACTTCTTTCTCATGGCTCTGTAACTGTCTGTCTTGCTTCTAATACTTTCCCAGGTACTTCTTCCTAGCATTTTGATAATTTTATGAGCCTTGACAATGAGAAAACATCCTGAGAGAATCATTAGGAGTAATTTTTTTTCACAGTGGCCTCTGCTCCAGTTAAAGACATTTGTTGTATGTGATACTAATCGCTTACACCTACAACAAATGGAATGCAAAATGCAATGGGAGAAGAAAATACTGCCCTGTGCTCCCATCTCCCTTTCTACACAAAAAGTGTTTACATGAATGTATGATATTCCCTTAGACAGTTTAAATATTTTAAAGTGTTTTTCTGTTTCCTTAAATACATGGGCTACATTGACTATGTATGTTTGAATTTCCATTTTGCCTTCAGAAATACAAAAAAAAAGGGGTCAGCCAAATAACAAATTGTGGCATTTATGTGTCTCCAATATCACATCTGTGATTTCTTTTTGGAATAAAGTAAAGCAGTTCTGTGATATTTTACCTCTAGGGGAAGTTAGCGCGTGTTCAACACACACGAATTGATGATTTGTGTACATGCATTTGGGGAGCTGTATGAGATGGTTAGAAATAGTAATGCTATTAAGTTAAAATGGTGTGACTCATTTTTCCCCCTGTCTTTCTACAGAGATCATGGTGCAGGAGAGGAGGATGGAGGATGGAGGAAGGGGTGAGGACAACCGGCCTCCACAGACACCCTCCTCGCGGCTCCTGCACGGCCACAGACAATTCTCTGCTTTGTATTCCATTTCTGCCCCCCTGGACCACGGCCACCAGTGGTCTCTCCCTTAGCCTCAGATCCTAATTCAGGAAGAATACTGAGGCCATGAGCAGTGAGTTATTGCAATTGCCAGACGTTCCCCAAGGTGCGGTGATTTCTATATCCATCTTTTTCTGAATCCTTTTTATCTAAAAATGACCAGCACCCTACCTTGATCCTAGACGTGGATCCCTCTAAGTTCCCCACTCGCTCCCCTTGTCTGCCACGCCTGCATGGCCCAACCAACCCCCACCAACCACTACAGTCTGGCTTCTGGTCCCATTCCTCAGGGAGAGCTCACCTCTGAGTTAACCTGAGAAAATGAGAGGTCACCTTTCAATTTTTATCTGTCTTGTACTCTCTATTCTTCTTAGTCACTGTTATCATCGTTGCTTGAATCAGGCCCCCCTCAAACATAAGTTGGAGTTCTCATCTGAGAACCTGCAAATGTGACCTTATTTACAAATAAGGTCTTTGCAGTTGTCACCAAGCCAAGATGAGATCAGACTGGATTACAGTGGGTCCTGATCCAGTGACTGGTGTCTTTTTTTAAAAGATTTTATTTATTTATTGTTAGAGAGAGGGGAAAGGAGGAAGAAAGAGAGAGAGAAACATTGATGTGCAAGAGAAACAGCAGTCAGCTGCCTCTCGCACACCCCGTACTGGGGACCTGGCCCGCAACCCAGGCATATGCCCTGCCTGGGAACCAAACCTTTGACCTTTCAGTTTACAGGCTGGTGCTCAATCCCCTGAGCCACACCAAGCAGAGCTGGTGCCTTTATTTGAAGAGGGAAATCTGGGCACAGACACATAGAGAGAAACCTCAGGAAGACAGAAGCAGAAAATGACAGGATGCATCTACAAGCCAATGAGAGCCAAGGATTACAGGCAACCACCAGATGCCAAGATGAGGCAAGGAAAGATTCTTCCTCTAGAATCCTCAGAGAGAGCATGCCACGCCCACACCTTGACTTCAGCTTCCTGGTCTCCAGACTGCCAGAGAAAACTTTCTGTTGCTTCCAGTGTCCTCGTTTGTGGTGCTTTGTTCCAGTGGCCATAGGAAACCAAGGTAATTTCTCACCCCTGATCACATTTACCAACTCGGCCTCTGAGTTACTTTTTATTCTCTTCATGGTTCCTTGATTGTTCTTTTTCACCTCTTTCGCCGCTTGCCCCTTCGAAGCCGTGTTTCCCGAGGATACTTGCCTTGGCTCACTGCTGTGCTCGCTCTCTCTCGCCAATCTCTTCTCTCCGCATTCTCTTCTGAGCTCGCCCATGCCCGCCCCAACCATTTCTGTCCATCTTAGGCATGCATAGCTTTCACGACTCAAGTGGCCTTATGTTAGCCAAAATTTCTCATATCCTCAGGCTGAGCCCAGAACCCCTCCTCTGCGCCTCATGGCATCAGGAGCCGACAACGCCCAGCATTTACCAGTTCAAGTCCCAGCACTAACCTCTTTGTGTACATCTCTCTCTGAATTCTAAGGTGGCAGGGTAGGCAGAATCCTAAGATGACCCCAAGGTTCTTGCCCCATCGTGTACCCCCTTGTATCTTTGCCTCCCCTCTAGTGCCAGTGAGATGCACCGAGGGCTCCCAGCCCTGGATAGGGTCGCTGCCCTGTGAGACCCTGCGCAGTGGACCTGGTTTACCTGTGCCTGACCTTCTGACTGTGAGATAATAAGCCCGAAGCTTTTTAGCGTCGGGAGCTAAGTTGTGTTGTTGTTATTGTTGATTTTTTTTATTTCTGCATCCCAGTTTCCTTTGCAATGCACAATACCAATGCACAATGCTTACTCGGCCCCTTCTTGGACTCAGTAATTCATTCAGGGAAGGTGGGACTGATTTATCATTTTTAAATACCATTATAAATAGCATTATTATTACATTATGTTTATAAACTTTACCTCACAAGGTCAAAGGAGGCACTCTCCTTTTCCTGTTCTGTCACGCCTCACTCTCTCCGCCCGCCCTGTGTGTGGATAAGGTTTCTTTTCCACATTCCCCTACACCTTTCTGGAGGAAGCTTCTGCTCTCTTATCAGCAAAACTGACTGTGGCTTCCAGAAGCTAACCTCTCAGGAAATTGTTATTCATAAAGTGCTTTGAAATCTTCAGCACAACAGGATACGAGGAGGAAAGTGTCTGCTGATGTACACGTATTGAAAACATATGGCCACGGTAGAAACGTAAATATCTCAGGCCCACAAATAATGCACGAGGCAGCGTTTAATTTCCTGGTGGAAAGGCTTTCCATTATTTTCTTCCTCAAACTCCCAGTTCCGTCAAAGTAAAGAATAAACACAATTTTCTTAGACAAGTGAAATAACGAGAGCCAAAGCCATTATTCTACACCATTTAGCCTCTCAGTGTAGATAAATGTATAAACTTACAGGCCTTTGGAATAATGGTTGAGCGCGGTGGACAATTGATGTTTCTGACTGTGAGAAAAGTACCTGGTATAGTAAAGGACCAAGTTCATGGCAGATTCTCATAGTAAACCTGGTCAAAACTTGTTTAAAGACTTTTTTAAATTTTAGTAAAATATACATAACATAAAGTTTCCATTTGAAGCATTTAAGTGTAAAGTTCAATAGTGTTAAGTGTGTTTGTATTGCTGTGTAGTCAATCTCTAGAACATTTTCACCCTGTAAAACTGAAACTCTACACCCATTAAATAATTCCTTCTTCCCTCCTCCCCCAACCCCTGAACCTCCATACCACTTTTTTTTTTAGATTTTATTTATTCATTTTTAGAGAGAGGGGAAGAGCAGGAGAAAGAGAGGGAGAGAAACATCAATGTGTGGTTGCCTCTCCAGCACCCTGTACTGGGGACCTGGCCCACAACCCAGGCATGTGCCCTGACTAGGAATCGAACTGGCAACCCTTTGGTTCCCAGACCATGCTCAATCCACTGAGCCACACCAGTCAGAGCCCCCATACCACTTTCTACTGCTATGAGTTTGACTCCTCTAGATATTGCATCAAAGCAGAATCATAGTGTTTGTCTTTTTGTAACCAGCTTATTTTACTAAGCATAATGTCCTAAATTTCATCTGTGCCGTAGCCAATGTTTAATAGCCTCTATCAGGTAAGTCTGGGTATTTAGATCTAAAACGTGCCTCAAGTTATGAAGACTTTCTCACCGAAAGTTCCTTTCATCACATCATCAGGTGCCACATCCAACCTCTCCTGGCATTCAAAGCCGACACGGGAAGGGACTGGGTCCTCAGCCCTTCCTTGGCTGCACTGAGCTATGGAAACTGTTTCTCCGTGTGTGGTGCAAAACTTGAAAATAGTTTCTTTTAATATCCCTGGTAATATGTCTTCAGTTAACCTTTCTCCCACGTGAAGACTATAAATTCCCCTTTAAATTCTCATATTTTGTTTTTATATTTCAAATTAAAAATTATGATATTAATTCCCTGCGAGGGGACTCGGGCCCATTCCAGAGAATGAGTAACTGAGATGCACCACGTGAACAAATTACCTAACACCACTCCAAGTATTTTTCTTCTGGCTCTGTTAGTACAACAGAAAAGTACTTTCTCACCCCAACAAATTTAACCCAGAACAATAAATAAAAATAAAGGGAAAAAAGTATTTTCTACATAATTTCTCAATAAAATCAATTCAAAAATTTTAATTTACAAAGATAGAATTCTTTTCTTTGAAAAATTAGGCTCTTGACCTTACTGAAAATTTCCTCCTGCAGGACACAGAAGAGGCCTCCAGCAGCCTCCACATTATAATGGACACACTCCCCTGGGGCACCTATAACATGGACTCCAGGTCATCAGTTGAAAGGGACGATGTTGTGACATGTGGGCAGAGAGCCGTGATCGGGAATGGACACACTGTGGGGTTCTGCTGTGGCCGGTGAAGTTCTATGTCTTGACCAGGGTGATGACGGCAAGGCTGTTGATTTTATAATGATTTGTTAAGCTACGACTACCTTTTTGTGTTGTCTTTGTTATTACACGATGAGAAGGAGATGAGGTGATCATCCCAGAGGTCGCACAGTAGAGCGGAGCTCTTCGTGGATGTGCCCCACGTGGTCATGGGAACAATCCAGGCTGGTTGGGGACCTCGGGCCCGTCAGCTCCTCTAAAGCCTTCGTTTCCCTGTCTGCACCATGAAGATAACTTGCAGGGCCGCCATGATGATTAAAGGGGATAAATCATATCAACTACTCTGCATGGTGTTTTGCACTGGGCAAGTATTTGTTGTGCAATAACTATCACTATTAACTCAACAGTGCAAAACTCCAGGGCAGGATGAAGACTCTGGATTTATAGGGAAGAAATGAATGCGAGAAAAAATGAGAATTGAGGGAAATAGGAAAATTGAACAGGAGAATGAGGGACCCGTGATAAAAAGAAACAGGACATAAATCCTTAGAGCAGAATGAGGAAGAGGCCCCAGATGCTGGAGTGTTGGAGTATGGTGCCACGCATGACGATGCATTATATAGGACTTTCTTTAGGATGCTCATGGGAGTCTTGCAAAAGGATGGCTCTTGACTGCGCCCAAGAGAGACTTTGTCTGCATAACCATGTCACTTGCAGCTGACCCTCGTCCATATTCCTTCAGTCCCCAAGGCTGCACAGGTGGCAGTGACAGAGTAAAGCCACAAGATCTGATATTTTCCAAGTGAAGAGAGGTTGCATGCCACAAGCTCTTGGTCAAATTAACCTCTGCCCTTCCCTGGGCATATGCAGGGGCCCCCATTAGTGCTCTTGTTTTCTGTTTGGGATGACTACCTTCCCATTAGTTGAATGAATTATGCATTCAAGCTTTAAAAGCATGCATTTCAAAGAAGGTGGACCGATTTCTCTGCTTTCCTCACCCTTATGAGTGCCAGTCATCCCATCATAAGCTAACCACCCATTGTTGTGGGACATTTTTCATTCTTGTTCTGAAAAACCGAGTTTTAATGACTTTTATGATGATCAGAATTGTATATGTATGAACACTTCCTGGAAGTAAAAACTAGGTAAAATTTAGCCTTTTAAAAAATGCTTTTTAGCTCGTGGATTCTTCTAGAAAGATCATTGAATTGTGTGCTTCCAATACCTCTTCTCAGAAGCACGGTGCTCAAGGTCAAATAAGCCATTTGCTCTAGTTTAACATGGGTGACTGTAGAGATGAACAGATTTGATATATTTAAATAAAACATTCTAATAGCATGTTCTGGTCTTAGAGGCCTTAGGCAGCATACGTTGTATTTGTTAGACACCATGGCTTAATTACTCTCATAAATGAATTATACCAATTTCAATTTAAAACCATAAGTGTTACAGTTGAACTAGGGTCAAATTAAACTTTCTGTCAATTATGCAGATTACTTAAGCAATTATGTAAATTGTTAATAAATTCTTAAGGGATGTGGAATTTTTCTTGAAAAAAATATCTGTTTTATGCTATCGGGCTCAAATACTTGGAGAGTGTGGGGACTTGGGAATAATGAAAACATAACTCTAAATATCTGTCTTCAGAAGTCTCCTCGGCACAAGGAGTAAATTAGGGCCTCTGATCAGTTGAGGCTGGAAGGTAGAATACGTTTTCCACTCAGGAACTGTTTGATTTGGATTGGTTAGACATGCATTCTTTAGAGTACAAGACAGCATTGGAGCTCCAAGGGTGGGACTGGGGAGGGAAAGGTGGTGATAATGAAAAAGTGGACCTACTTTTTGTTTTGAAATTCTTTGCAGTGTACCCCTTTTTGCCTTTCTCCAGGACAGACTTTGCTCACTGCCCTCTAGCCCTTTCTGTGAGATTAAATCATGGGAACGTGATGAGCCGGGAGGACCGAGAAACTTCATGGAGCCTTCTCCTTCTCATATTCAGGGTTCGTGACCATTTTCTTGAATCTTACCAGGCTACCTTAAACCAAACCTACCCCTTTATACAAATAGGCAAGGTTGTTTTGTTTTTACTGAAAGAAAAAACAAACAAACAACAACAACAACCACAAAACCTTAGGTTGAAAAGCCAAATCCATTCAATGATTTTTGGTTTCCAGGTTATAAAGCCAAATGACCAATTGAAGCCTCAGGGGAGCAAATTTCCATGCACTCTAAATGCTTCGAGGACCGGCACTTGACTATTTTTTTCCTCAGCGGCTTGCTATGTAAAGGTTAAACATACTCTCCAGCAAGATAAGCCCTCGTTTTGAAATAGAAACATGTGCTGCTGGGTTAGGTTGCTCCACTCAGGCTGCAGAGAGGAAGGAGCTCGGGCCTCGACAAGAGCTGGGCCTTTACGATGCCCAGAGAAGCCAGGACAGGCGGTCAGTAGGTCGGGCCATGTGGCATCCTGACCATGCTGATAGCACAGCTTTTGGGGTGCCTGGCGACAATCTCAGTGTCTCTGTCGCCCTGTGACTCAGTCACTTCCCCTTTCTCCTTTTTCTCTGTCTGCTCCGATTGACTGCTAACCCTTCCTATGTGTTTTGACTCAGGCTCCTTCAAGAATGTAGACTGGATTCGGTGCTTCGGTGGCTCTACAAAACAGCCCGCACACTGCGGAGAATCCTTAGGTCAAGACATCCGAGGGCTTTTGCTTAGTTGTGGCCAGGATGGGAAAGTGACATGATGGCCAACTTTCCTCAGCGTGGGGCTGGGAAGCTACCTTAGTGTGTCTAGACATTGTCATGAGAAAAGGGCAAGGAATGCAAAACCAGTGTCCTGTGGTGAAGAACTAAGGTCCCCATTGCCCTCCTCAGAACATCTCTGAGCCTGGCATTGGCCGTGGCTGAAACATTGAGCTCACAGCTTGTCATGTCATTTGTTCCCCGTTCCAGGTGGGTTGATGGAGGAGACTGACAAGTCCCAGAAAAAAAAAATGACTAAGGACCCCTAGGTTTGGAAGGAGGTACTTGACTGTTGTACCACTCACCCATGACAAAGCCAGTGTTTGAATCCAGTTGAGACATTTCAAAGTTCGCCCGTGACTAACTGAAGCCTAATAAAGGCAAAACCTCTGACCCTGGTCCTCTGGGTTCCCTTCCTTGTGTAAATGAATGCTTGAACACAAGTATGAAATGTGTGACATATCAAAAAGGAAAGCACCTGATGCTATGAAATGTACATATTGATGAGGGCAATGCGAAAACGCACTGAATGCTAAAGTATGGTCCACCGAGGATGGCCTTTGTTAAAATCTCCATGTCACTACCTGTAAACTCCAGAGTATTCACCAGAAAGCAGAGAGGCATGTGTACCTGGAAAAACCTTCTCTTTTCTCTCTCTTTTTTTTTTGAATTCTTTATGATACAGAGGGAAAACTTTATAAAATATTAGATGAAAAGACCCCTTTCAAAATGCACTTGCTTTGTAGCGACCTCCTTTCTGGCTCTTCTGCATACTTAAAAGTCATCACCACCTTGAGCGCAGTGCTGGCTTTTAAAAAGACACCGCACCTTCCCCAGTTCTGACACAGAGCTACCGGGCCTGCATTCGGAGAGGTCTCATTGTCCTCACGGTGAGCATTTCTGTGAAGGCGAGCAAAGCCAAACAAAGCCAAAAAAATTTTTTTTTCTAATCTGCCCAACAACAACGCTTCACGGGCACTCTCTGCTGCCCCAGTTTCAAGGCTACGTCTGACTGTAGACAGAAAGCTATTTCGAGCATTGAAAACAGCCTTATTACCCTGCCATTTTTGCACAGGTTTTTTTTTTTTTTCCCTTCCCCGTGACATTAGAGAGTCCGAAGTGACATACATTTTTTATAGCTTCATAAAGTCGTCTCCTGACCGGGTCACCCTTCTCATAACTAGGGAGCAGAACGCTTGAAAAAACCCATTCATCAACGTGAAAGGAGGCTCTGTCTGCAGCTTCCAATATGCAGAGTCTGGCAAGATCCAGCTCAGTGCAAATGCTAACTTACTCCTTTGCTAATGCCAAATGACCCGCCCGCTTCTCTTGACACACCGAGGAGGACAAGGAGGGCACGGTGGCCCTCCGCCTCTGCAGAGCCCTTCTCGAGTCACAGCCCAGCACCAGCCCTTCCCGCTCCGTGTGCTGCGCACATTAAAAAATTAGTTGTATATGTATACTAATTAAATATTCAATTAAACAAAGATAAAATTGTGGGGGAAAATTTGTTCTTGCCTAATGGACTATAGCCCTTTCATTACTTTTGCACAGATATACATTAAAATTCCATGGAAAAGTGCAGAAACTGTTAGCCTGATTTTTATTCTGCCAATGTCCCTCCTCCAATGCTTTGTTCAGACATTCAGACTGAGGATGGTCTAACCTAGGACCACAGTGGATGAAAGGAGGTTGGGAAGGTGGGAAAGAAGGAGAAAATTGTCACTTAAACTTCGGGTGCTAGGCAGAAGTCCCCTCCATGAAAGCAGAATCTTTCCCGTGGAAGTGCACGGTGAGATTTAGGAGCACGCAGGCTTTGGGGTTTGAAAGCAATATGCTCGTGGTGGATTTCAGCTCCCTTAAAATCGAGGTCTCTGACAGACGCAGACCCCTGCAGGCCAAAAGGCAGAACATCCCCTATCCCCACCCTGCTCCTGCCACGTGGGTTTGTGTCCTGCCCTTTAGACTGCAGAAACTGGGCTTCGAACTTGAGTTAAGGTCACGGATGACTAAAAAATGACCCATCACACCCCAGGACTGTGTTTTTGTGTTTGGGATTCTTGCTCTCGTGGTATTGAATAGACCGTACCTGTGCACAATTGTATGTATATGTGCCCATGTGATGCAAATACATATGTATTTGTATTGTATATACAGGGGTAGGCAAATGTAGGTTTACAGTTATAAGCACAGGAAAGACTTTACTCTCATATTATTTATTTATTGTTATATTATTTGTATCATTTGTCTTATGGTTATTATTGTTATCATTTTGTATCTTTACTTACAATTGGTCTCTTAGGAAATGATGGGTGATAATTTAACTCATTTTTGCCCACCCCCCACGTACACATATATATATGTGTACATATATATTATACATATGCATAAGTTTTATAAGCCATAACCACAAAAATATCTACATGCACACCTGTATGAACAATTTGATATATAAGCCAGAAATAATTGGAATACTACTGAGAGAACAACAGAATGATTGCTATAAAATTATTTGCTTTACATTAAAAAAAAATTCACACCAAGGCTGAAAACACCCTTGTCTTTTTCTTCTGCTGCTCAGCTGGCTGTCAGACTGGCAGATCTGGAAAAGGAGACTGTATACATTTTACCAGATGTCCGCCAATCACATGCTGCGTATCAGATGTGAGACTCTCACCCCAGTGCCAGGCCAGATCTGTCACTGCTGCCACCTACAGGGTCACCAACAGGAAGAAAATGGTCACCCTTCCAGGCCAGGCCTGACCGTAGGGCACAGTAGCCCTTCCTCCTAAAAATGAAATCCACAGGGTCATCGTGGTGGAGGCACTGAGGAGGTGAGAAGAGAACGGGGAAAGAATGGCAAGTTCTCATTGGCTTACCCCAAGAAGTAAGTACAAGGCTGTGGGGGACTTTACCACCTATACTCCTAATTGCTCTTTCTATTAAAATGGAAAACATTCCAAAAATGCTGCAAAAACAGCATCTGAACACAAAAAGATTCATCTTTTTAAAGTAACCATGGACAACGTCCATGTGCACCTCTTATATCTGAAACAGCGGAGGAGGCTGTAATGACATCTCCTTTGATTTTAAGACCCAATTACAAATTCAAGGGTAAAAATATTGGGATTAATAAAGATCACACCTGCAACTTCCTCAGCACCTTCCCCAATAAATATGAACTCTGTCGTCCCCGAGGCCTCGCCCTTTCTCCTCATCCCTGTCCCAGAACTGAATATGTGCACATTGTCATTTGCTCATCCAGGAAACTTGACTTGACCAATCGAGTTACCTAATGGTTTATTGTTAACAATCCTAACCATATTAATTTGTTTTCAAGGTTTAGTGTCTTTCTTTTTTTTTTTTTAATCATACAAAGAGCATAAAGGATGGAGTGTTAGGGAAAAAACTAAGATTTAGAATCATTCTTATCCAGCCTAAGATGATGAAACACAAGTCAGTAATTCCCTGATTATATGATAGTTTTTAATAGTTAAAAATTAGCACATCACCACCCCCACTTTCAGGAGTCATGCTGTACCTGTCATGAAAAATTAAGTAAAAACAAAATCTTTCAGAACACACATGAATATAGCCATGTTCAATAGAGAAAAGGTAGACAAAATATTTTTTTGAAATTTATTAATATTTAGTAGATTTCAGGATTGGCCCAAAACATGTGGAATAGAGTATCAGTTTTGGATCATAACCTCGCTCTTAATAAATTCTTTATAAAATGAAAATTCAGAAATTCTATACCTAGAAATATTATACCACTCCCCATGTTTTCTTTACTTAATTTCTAATCTAACTTCTTTATTTTGTGTGCTATTCGAAGCACTTTAACAAAGTCCATGTCATGACAGTGAATTCACGCCTATGTTACATCCTTAAACTAACATTCTCTGCTAACTCTCATCCCAAATATGAGGTGAGGTATGTTTGATTTCTTCTAAAATCCCCCTGAAGTTTTTGGAACAGATGGTACAGGCAGCTTTTCTTCCCTTTTTATTGATCATGGAGCTACACCAACTACACAATGAACCCCACTTGCGACCATGAAGGAGGGCCGGACCGTAAGTGTCATGGGGTCGGAGGAAAGGGGGCATGTTGTTCTCTATCATCATTACAGCCTCAGCCCTAGCGCCGCTGTCGGCACGTAGTAGGTACTCAAAAACTGTGTGGAATGAATGAGTTAAAAAGACTACCCAGAGAGATGGGATCTTTACTGCTAGTATAAACTTCACAAAACACTGGAGAAATTAGACAGTATTAGGTGTAAGTTGCCCCAGAATATTTTTGAATGAGTCATAGGGTTCACATAATATGGTAAAGTGGGCATAATTATCAATCCCCCAACCCTGCAAAACACCAGGGTGGTGACGAATTTTAATGGATGCCATTTTAAATGCATTTCTGGAATGACAAGACAAGCTGAAGAGCTACCGAGTAGGCTGACAACACACGTTGGGAAATGCAGCAGAAGAAGGTGGTAGGTAGCCTATGGAAAGGGCAGTGCCTGGGAAACAAAGTTTTCTACTGAACGGCTGCTCATAGAACGAAAAGCTGGGCCTTGGGCCTCCATGAACTGCAGGGTCTGAATTAGAGGTTTGCACACAAGGAAAGGACACTTAATAGGGTGAAGCCATCCGTGGAAAGTGAGGCAGAGAAAACTCCTGTGATCTTGCTGTAGGTAAGAAAGTCGTCTCTCCTGAGAATGTCTAACCACAAGCCTGATTTCACAAGCTGGAAAAAACACAAGTACTAAGTTTTACTGTCACCAAATTTCAGAGAATTTCAGGTAAAAAAATATTAAAGTGGCTCCCGTTTAATGTCAACATCACACCTAACATGGTAGAGAGGACATGAGATTAGAGGAAAAGATGCCCATCCTTGACAGAAAAGAGAAAACCACCTTGACACTGGTACCCTAAAAGTACCCAGTAAAGTGTGAGAAAATAATAAAAATAATAAAACTGCCAAATACACGAGGAAACAAACCACTGTATGTGACAACTAGCAAACTATTTTTAAACTAGAGAAAAACAACAGAGTTAGGAGCTCTAAAAAAACTTCAGGTTTCTAAATTATCAAACACAAATTTTAGAAATGTCTGAAATGATTTTAAAACATCATTTCATTTAAAAACAAACAAACACCTAAAAATTGTCAAAATTACTGGGAAGACTTGAAGTCAAAACAAAACTTCTGAAAATAAAAATATAAGGTTGAAGATAAAAGTATAGATGAAATAAACAGAATATTTGGTGCTTATAAAAAAACTAGTAAACTGGGAGAGATGAAAAATAAACTCAAAATATAGGAAATAAAACAGAGAGATGGAAAATAAGAAAGGTAGGCTAAAGTATAAAGAATAAAAAAAGGACACGTGCTATGTTTAATTTCAGTTTCTAAAGGAAAGGACTAGGGAGAGAAAAATTTGGAAAATATAATGGCTAAAAAATTTCTAGAATATTAAAACTAAAAAATGTGCTGAGGGGAGAAAACCGCAAACTAATTTGCAGTACATACAAATGACATAAGCAAATGCCCCCGAAGTGTATAAAGTAGCATAAAACTCAAGAGGAGAAGGAGGAAGAGGAAGAAGAGGGAAAGGTAATTTATTTATTTTTTTTAGTGGACAATGAAAACAACTTATGGAAATTGGAAATCAAAGTAATTTTTCATAGATTCCAGCAAGAGTGAAATCTTTGAAGTCCTGAAAGAAAAAATCCTGTCAACTCAGAGTCCTATGTTCAGTAACAACATCTTTTAAAGTGAAGGTAAAACAAAGACTAGCATGACGGATTTATTGTCAATTTGTTTCCTTCAAGAAATGTTAAAGGTCCTTCCTAAGGCAGAAGGAATAAGATACCGAGAAAAACTTGGACTCACATAAAGAAATAAACAGCTCTGAAAAAAGTAAAATAAATGGATGAATAAATAAATGAAGACTTTCCATATTTTAAGTTAATCTAAAAGTAATTCACTGTTAAAGCAAAAATAGTAACAATGTGTTTTTTAGTTCATTGAAAACTGCAGAGTAACCACTAAAAAAAAAATTAAATGGGTACAACTAATAGGCCAATAGCGGAGACAAAATGGAATAATAATTCATACCAGGATGAAGAAAGATTTAGTCTGACATAATGTAAGTCCCCAATTAAGCTTAATGTGAATAAAAAATCTTAAATCTTCATTAGAATGTAGTTAAAACACTAAATTCTCTATGCCTGGTTCACATGGATTGGACACATTAGAATTATAACAGTAGTATTTTTTTCTCAGAATAAGAAACTAGAGAAAGTCATACAAAATTCCCCAAACAGATACTTAATTAAAGCAATTCAGATAAAAAACGTGACCTTGGGAGGAATTATCTAAACCAAACCTGTGAACTCCTGAGGCTCACCTGCTACTTCACTGTTTCTATTTCCTGCTATTCAGAAAGATTTTTCTACTCAGCAATTTCATTTGCCAGATCATTGCTGACTCAGGACTATACTTCTTCCTACCCAGAAAAGTGTATTAGATGCTTATACATCTTGATATTTAATCAAACAAATGCATCTTACTCAGTATACCTTCTTTTGCCCCAAGAAATCCAAGGGGATCCTAAATACCAATAGACAACCAGCATAGCAAAATTTCCATGTCACGGAATACATGATTTCTCACAAGCTAAAGGTTCTCTTTGACTTATTCCAGTTTTTCCTGGAAGCTTTATCTGGGAGGTGAAGAGTCAGGTATCCTAAAATTGGAAGAAAAACAATCTACAACAACAATAAAAAAATGTGCTACGCCCAACAAGAAAAACTACCCTCATAGAGGAGAAATGTAATTTGTCCTGTATTCATGTGAGATACGACTTTGAAAAACTCTGGTCTACAAACAGTTTCCTTCAGTTCCTTGCTTGAGCCGGAAGATCAGGACATCAAAATAGATTCTCAGGTTATTTGATTCATTGCCACAAATCTCTCTACCCCCAACTCGCCACATTCACGGAAGTAATAATGATGATGTAACTATTAGGGCCCAAGTTTATCATTTATACACTAATTGGAATTAATAACCAATGGGCGTTGCTGTTAGATACCGTCTATTTGTATACTACAAAACAAGTGTATCAAAGATTTCATATCATTTGTTCAGAGACAGAGGTTGAGTTGCAATCAATTCCAGTATTTGAATATGGCTACCAAGTTCAAAGTCTAGTTATCAGCTTCACAGTCATGACAGTTTAACTTTCTCAGCATGCTCAGGGATGACTGGACTCCAGGGTACTAAATTTTGGTATATAAATGCATTAAAAAACTGACAGATAACATCAAAAAGCTAATTTGTTAATTTCCAGAAAGACTCATTACTATCAGAATTATAATATTCTCTCTTAGTGGACAGACTTCTGCAGAAAACTGTAATTGGAAGGCTATTATTTGGAGGTGCTGGGATCAGAACAGGCGGTGTTAGCTCTTTGGCCATAGGTGCCGGGGTCACACATTTGGTATTCCGGTGCCTATGCACCGACATCGATTTTCAAGAGCCTGGATACTCTCCCTTCTGCACTCTGCCTAGAGAGCGAAGCCAAAGATTCTCTCTTTAACTCGCTTTTCTTCTTGGCTTTCAGGGCCACCCAAATCCTCAATGACACATTTCCTTTAGACATGTTAACACCCAACCGTCAGCTTTCCGTCAGTTATCGACCAGAGAAACATTCTGACTCTTTTAAAGTAAAGTAAGCTAGAGGCTCCAGTCCTCACTACCTACTCTTACAGGGGGCCTCCCTCAGTGAGCCCTTGACAACTTCCAGTAGCTGACTAACGAGACAGCGTTCAGTGTAGTAGGTTTTATGACTGGATACTGGAAGGTTCTGGAAAATCGGTACCCACTGCCTCAGACTTCTCTTATTTGCCTTCCATGTTGGATCTAACTAGACAAATGAAAGTGCCCCCTTGAAGCCATAGAAGAAGAAATACCTCGATAAATTACCATGAAATTTCAAGTAAACATTTAAAAATCTCCATGACTCCTGATAATTAAGGCATTAAGTTAGTGATGAATTTACCTACTATGTGGTAACCTGATCTCTATAGGCAAGGGATCTTCATTACAGGGCAATGACCAGTTGGAGTTATTGAGGAGTGGACAGAGGCGGTCCTTTAAAAGGAAGTTCCATGAATTACTTTCAGGCACATATGCTAAAACACAAGATAGAAACCTTCCTGCACTTTAATAACGCGAGGTTTGCACAGGGTAGGCATTCATTAAGTGCTCATTGGAACGATTTCTAACTAACACAATCATTTAGCCACCTATAATTAAATAAATGTTTTGTTCTCTTTAAAAATAATAGGTAAGTAGACAGCTTTATGTTAATGCCATTCCTGAAGTAGCAAATGTGTGGATTTTATACCGTGACACTGTTCTTAGAATTTCTCAAAGATTCTCAAAAGGCAGGTAAAAAGACACTTGCAGCCTGTTTACTACACGCCTCGTTATTTGTCCGAGCAATTATCTCAAGATAAAATCCTCTTATCAGCAAACCTATCAGATCTGTTCTTGGTCCCGGAGCAGATAACCTCCCTGGCGATGACCGCTGTCTCCAAGATGCCACCTGCCTTGTGTGAAGTCTTCTGCCTTGCCCACGGTGCATCTGAAGTAATCGTTAAGTGACTCCTTATGTCTGGAGTTTTCCCCAGAAATCACTTTCTTTTCTCATAAAAGCCATTGCATTGGGATTACAGAAATGTAGTAGAGGTCTTCACTCGAAGTTTTAAATAAAACTTCCCAGGAATGCAGAATTTTACTTATGGCATTTTGTCTTCAGATATTACTAAATGAACTCCGATAACAGTTACCATTTATTAAGTGGCTTACTATGTACCCACTACTGTGCTAAGTAAGCATTTTATACGTATCTCATTTAATTCTCACTAGAAACCAATGAGGCACGTGCTATTACTACCGTTTTATAGAACCTGAGAGTGAGAGATTCACCAGCTGGCTCAGGATCCCACAGTTAAAAATAGACGACTGGGAAATATACCCAGACAAGCTGAGGCCAGAGATTCCCCTCTTAACCGTGGAAATCCACCCTTCGGTGTAAAATATGCACTGTTGAAGCCCTATTTTCCAACAGGACTGGAAAACCAACTCAAGATTCTAGCCTTGAGGGATGCCAATAGTTCTGATGCTAGACACTCAAAATCATGCTGTTTCACCAACACACAGTAGAAATTTGATTCCCAGAGGCAGACCTGCTATTTCACACAACAGGTTCGATAAAGTAATTTATTTGTCTCATGGGTTAGAGGGACAGAACTGACGGTGTCAAGCTGAGTTAATAGAAGACCAGATGTTGGCTGGCACAAATCCTCTCAGCCAGCTGGAGAAATGAGGAAATTATGGGTTCAATAAGAACATTAGCCCAAAGATGAGCGAATAGAAACCTTTACACTTGGGGAAAACTCTGACATAAATAAAATTTAGGGAAATTCATGTTTCTCCATTTCTAGGAAATACCCAATATAAACGGATATCTCAGAATGCAAATATACTTTATACACATACAATTAAAGAATGTATATTGTTTAACCTAAAGTTCATTAAGAAACCATTACTAATTAAATGCAGAAGAATGGATCTCATAAGGCCAGTCATTTCTTACTAAATGCCATTGGTGTAGAAGAGATCCACAGAGTACAATTTTGGTTTCCCTCTGCCACAAATGTGTTGCTATAAAAACTACCTAAAGCCCAAATATTAGGAAAATTGCAGAGATGGTTGGATTAAATCCACTGAGAAAAATAATAATGTCTTCTCTGGCCATCAACCAATGAATATTCTTTGATGATCTTACACCCACCAAACACCCTGCTATGTTATTAAAGTTCTGAGTACACTTTATACGAGCAGTTCAGGCCCTAAGGTGGTAACTGAGGGCTCTCACCCTGTCATCTGACCGTGCACTTGGACGGCTCTTGGGGGATAAAGGAAACAGTTCGCAAAGGTGAACATGCTCACCGTGCAACCCTTGCCTGGATTTCTAGCTGGGGCACCTCCTTCTCTTTCTCCTGCTTCTCCTGCTACCTCTCGGTACTGCTGAACTTTAAGAGGCCCAGGAGAAAGAAGAAATAAGACTTTAAATAATTTATTTGGAGAAACAGTCAGTGAAGAGGAACAAATCATGTTTCGCTAAAAGAACCCGGACCTTTGGCCCTCCCCTTTTCGCTTCAGTACCTGGAGCTCGAGCCGGATTGCATTAGTGAAATTTTCATTTGATGGCATTTTAATATTCTGCCTTGATGACTTTTTAGCAACATTTACTTTCAGAGGTCTCGAGTGTTCCCTCGGAGGAAATGAAACATGTCAGAGCCCATTACAAAAATCAAAATTTAAATACCTCGACCACGTTAGGGCTTGCACACAATCCCATCAGCGCTTAAGCTGAAACTCACAACTATTCATTCTCTTGCTCAATCGGTAATGAGTATATTTGATGAAGCATTCCAGGGCCAGGGAACACACGTTAGTGATCTAACTTAACCCGTTGATTGCCTGGCCACAGAGGCCTAGGCCAGGACTTGATTAAATTGTAACATGCACATACTTTCTAACAGCACCAAAGTAAACTGCTTTGTTATTTAAAAAACAAACTACAATCCCCATAAGTAATAGGAGAGGAATGGCAATAAGACAGGTGCAGATTAGGGTGGGTGTTCTTCGGGAATGACTCCATGTCTGTATGTCCTATACCTCAACCTGTTCAGTTTTCTTTCCTCTGACTATGGCCACAGTTACTCTGTACTAAGAGCTGTTGTCTTCTATAGTTGGAGAGTCACTGAATGCATTGTCTTTAACCATGTTCTACTTCCTGACCTCCCTAAGAATTTCAACATATATTCCTGCAAAGAAACATCCCCAGGTTGTGATCTCACTGTCCAGAGCACATTATATTCTACCTGGCAACACGGGGCTGGCCCCAGCATTTCTTGAATATGGACCTTGCGTGCAAAAGCAACATGAGTCTCAGATATTGCTATTTGACATCACAACCAAAGCTTCAAAGATCTACTTCATTCCACAGGTGATTACTATTCTTGAATGCAGGAGAGATTTCCTCTCTCCTCTCCTCTTCTTTCTTCAACTTCTCTCTCTCCCACCTAAACTGAGTGACTTAATAATCAAGTAGAGAAATCCACTGTGGACTTCAGGACAGCTTGGTGGTGCTCCTGTGGCTCAGCCTATCATGAACAGGTTAGTGTTGATGTTTCCTCAAGATTTCAGACAGTGTCCTTCACTGTGACCTTACCAGGTCCCTGCCTTGGCTTTCTACTTAAAGGGAATTAAGGACTCTCCCTTTCAAGAGATAATTAAGCATGGCCAGGGGCCTGATGGGAAACTGTGATCTTACCTGAACAGAATTTTTTCTATGCGTCTTAGATCATGGTCTTCTATTCCCTAGTAGGCACCGGTAGTCCACAGTGAGTGGCCTGGAATAATGGCATCAGAACTTGTTCCTATGCTCTCCTTGGGGGGTGCCATTAGCCTCCCACATGGTCCAGTGTGGCCTGGCAGCTCTCATTAATAACTTCTCATCCAGGGTGAGCAGGGGACAGTCTAGGGTTCTCAATTACTTCTACGATTTAAATATTGACCATTTATCTGGGGGATGGCTCATTTAAGGTAAGAAAGACATTCAAATTATTAGCTAAAGGCAATGTTCATTCTCCTTCTTGACCTGTTGTTTGCTGGTTGCCAGAGGAGTAGGGCATAACTTCTATTTCAAAAAGAAACCTGTCTTAGTGTTAAAAAAAATCCAGATGCCCAGCAAAAAGCTAAAACAGTGAAAGAAAGTGAATTTCAACAATTACCTGGAAGACAGTAACTAAGGTAAATTCCTCACTTTGCCTAGTAGCAAAATTACTGAAAACCTACTTCCAATTAACCCTTTCCTTACTACCTAAACTTGAACCTGGTACAGCACCATACAGTCAATGGTGCTTAGTCACACAGTTTCTATCTCTGCCAATCACAGAATTAGAAAAGAGCCCTTTGAAAAATGAAAGTTGAAAGTGCTTGGTGAATAGAGGAAATCATGAAGCAGTCTTAACTCTACCATTCATGCATAGCAGTTCAACTCTTAACCAATTTTAATTCCTCATAGAAACTTAGCAATGAAAGAAACAGCCATTCTCTCTTTTAGCCATGTCTGCTTATCTCAGATGTAATAAAAGTATTGCAGAATCAGCCAAGAGTCTTTGAAAAAGCTTGGAACTTAATTAATTCCATTTGAAATTTAATAAAGTAAGCATGACAGTCATACTAAACTCATTTTAGCTTGCTCTCTTGCCTTTAATTAAACCACCTGTCACACATGGACACATGTGGGCATACACACAGCAATTCCAACGGAAAACCCATATTTGAGACAGCTTAAATCTCTGCTAAGTATCTTCCATGTAATTCAAATCTGTGAGTGACTTAATTTGTTACTCTCTAGGTCTTTAGGCAAAAACTGTTACATGTATAACTCCTTTTTTTTTTTTTTGCCAAAAATCAATGAAAAACTCATGTTGCATATTTAAACTTAAATGGATGGATGAACTTTACCCGTTACCCCAAAGCCAGCCCCAGCTTCTCTCTGTCCAGTCAGCTTCACATGGGAAGCTTGTCTCCATCCTCGGGAACACCTAATCTTCCTTTTTGTGCTGTTATCCTTCCCTGCTTGAAGCTAGCTAGGGTAAGATTTCAATGTGGTGTGGAATTGTGACTTGAACTCCCTTATCCCTTATTAGGGATAGGTGGAGATGAGGAAAAGGCATACGGGTTTGGCGAAGAACATTTCCTGAACATTTTCTTTTAGCACCAGTGTATTTAGGGTACTGTGGTGATGAAGCGGTGGAGCACGTGAACAGCCCACAGTGACATGCTTGGCTGCCTTCTATGGTCATCATCATGAATATCAGCATCATTGTTACTACTTTTACTGCTGAGAGCATTTTCCTTAAGCACTGATGGTGTTCAACGGATGTGATTCTTTCTCCTCCTAGCTCCACAGGTTCCCTTCGACTGTCTCTTTTTTCTTAACTGGCCTCTCTTTTTTTGTTAGCACTTCCTCTCACACTTGTACTTTAACTTAAGACGTAAAAGTGAGGATTAGACCTTTCAGTGACGGTCTTTCTAGGGTCACATATATTTTTTACAAAAAAAAAATATTAAGGGATAGAGAGGGATAAATGAAAGGCATAGAGTTTAGGCCATGAAACATGAGGTAGCAGCTGGCCAGGAGAGAGAAAAGGGTTGGTACGTATTAGGATGCTCAGAGCTTCTGTGAAAAGAAATGATGGGTCAGCTCCAGAACACTTGGGTACCAGTTATAAGCACTAGAGGTTTTTGGAGAAAGGGAGGAAGGGAGGAAGGGAGGGAGGGAGGGAGGGAGGCAGATAACTAAAACTACTTGCAAGCTTTGTTATCTCCTAAAAATATGGGCAGGGTGATGGGTTTTTTTAAACTTTACAAATATTTTTTTTTCTTATTCTGGTTATCCGAGTCTAAGAAAATTTCAGCTAAAAAGAGAATTCCTTAGAAGTTTCTCAATTCTAAGAAATTGGGGGAAACAAAAAGAACATCAATTATAATAGACTGTGACCTAATCCAAGTAAAAATTTCTACCATGATAATGGGTAACTGTTTTCCTCTGTTCTTGAAGGTATTTTTATTTCCTGGATCTATTAAAAATCTCCTAAAGGACAAAGTTATTTGTTATGTCATGTAAACTAAAAATGCAAACATCCACACATTAGGAATTCCTAGAAATAATTCAGAAAGTCTTAAAAAGGATCTTTGAGTGAAACTGAGACAGAAAAATTTGTTTGTTTTAGATGAAGGGCAAAGACCCAGGAGAATTTATTTCTAAACACTCAGTGTTTGAATAAGTTTGCCCAATAGTTATTACATAAAAATGCATAATTTTTATGACATGGTATGCCATGAAAAGGGAAAGAATGTTGAGCTACAGCTATCTCTCGAACTATTAAGATCTACAAAATTTCCCCCCAAAATTAGCTAAATAGTTCACTTCCATATCTATAAAAGTTATTCAAGGGCAACATAACATTTGTGAGCATGAAGGGAAACCAGTTTTTGCTAAAAGAAGTGGATATTTCTTACGCCAAAGGCGCTGCAAACTGGGGAAGATTTCCCTGCTGCGCGGCCCTCACTTGACACGTCTGTGTAGTAACGTCTCAAGCGCTAACACCATTCCACAATGACGTGGTTATAATTTGCAGTGGTTTTATAAACCTGATCCAGGACCTGTATACGGATTCGCTGACCCAGTCCCTTCTCCAATCGATCCTCATCCTGCCCCTCGCATACGTTACGGACCCACCGAGTGGGATGCCGAGCTGCTCTTCTGTAACGTGAATTTATGCTAATGGCTGTCTGCATATGCTTATATCACATATCTATATTAAGCTTAATAGTCTGTTACATTGCTTCTTAACCCTATGTCCACACATGATTAACTTCCCTGATTTCTTTCAAAACCGTTATTAACACAGTGTAGCATTTCACTCAACATGTCACTAAGTTTCTCTGCCTCGTGCTAGACTTGGGCTGAGGATAAAACTCAGCTTCTTCTAGTAAAAAGGCATATAAAGATTTAAGGGCACATAAAGAGAGGCTCCTTTTTTTGGTGTGTGTTGGTAGAACTGGAAGCTGGCAAGAGCTTAAAGTCTGAGCTCTGTAGGAGTAAGAAACTCTCACTGGCTTTCCCCGTTAACAAACCTGGGCACATTAAGAATTATAGTAAAAACCGACCAAGATACAGAGAAATGGGGTAATGCAGAGACAGACTCACACAGTGACCCACATCATACTTAAAGACCTCCTTCTTTGAGGGTTTTTAGAGGAATTTCAGGCCTTGGCAGCAAACTATTTTTAATGGTTCACTAAACTTAATAGTTGATGATGCATGAGTAATTCTCAAACTTTTGGAACCTGCTTGAAAACTCCAAATTTCTCTAATCGTAACAAAACCCAGTGGAACTCTCAATGTTGAAACCAGGTTAAGCATATTTCAGAAGCCCAAGTTCGGTCATTCATTTTTCTCATTTTCTATTTTTCCCTTCCCATTAGGAGAGCTATTATTAATGGTGGTCCTCTGATGGGTACATGCAGCCACATCGAGGGAGAAATCAGACATCTATTCTTATTAAGAGAATATGGATTATAGTCCATGTTAACTCCCCAGGAGAAGACCGCAAATTGTATTTGTTCCATAAATGTCTAAATGCCCATGGAAAACTCATTTCAATGTGGGTGTTTTTTTTCCTATTGTTTTTATTAAGTGCAACTGGGTGAACTTAGCCCAGTGATTGGGGGGAACACATGTGTTCTCATGCAGAATTGCTGGGGGAATGAAGCTCGCTTTGTTTGGTTCTACTCTGGGGAACGCCTAGAATCGTCTATCTGGTTTCCTGCCCTACGTGCCTTCCTGTAGCCTGGATGTTCACATTGCTCACGAACTCAGGTGTTGAAACCCTAACACCCAGTGTAATGGTATCGGGAGAGGAGGTCCCTGGGAGGGGGACAGGGCATGGGGACAGAGCCTAACAAACAGGATTAGTGCCCTTTGAGAAGAAGCCCTAGAGAGCTCCCTCATCACCTCTTCCACGTGAGGGGACAGGGAGAACACTGCAGCCCAGAAGAAGGCGCCCATCCCCCCATGCTGGAGCCCTGACCTTGGACGTTCACCTCTGCACTTGGAGCACTAAATGTCTGCCCTTCGCCAGCTACCTAGTCTGTGGGATTTTGTTACAGTAGCCCAAATGGACTAGGAGAATGCCTTTCCCTTTGCTGATTTTAATCTGTATCCATCAGCGTAACAGCTTTTCTAAATCCCTGAGTTCTTTTAATACTTGTCTGGTGTGAGGGCGGCCTTTGGGGCCTGTGCCACACGTACTTATTAATACTGCTCAGGAAACAGTGAGGGGGGGTTGAAGCCACCTGCGCCCAGGTAGACCTACCAAACGCATGTTAAAATTGTGAAAATAATGCTAATACTGAATTGTCTATGATGTTAATTTATGAGAAGAAGTAAAAGAAAAGCCCATCAGACAGTATTAATAAGCAGGCCTTGGCACCTTTGACTCTATCTTGTGGCTTCCCGTTAATGAGAAGATAGAGATCCCTAACTTTGCATGGGCACGCATGTGCATGCAACACAGACATGTACTTACTTATCTGGATATACATGCAAGTACTATTTTAACTCATTTTTTTTACCAGTTGGTGAAACAAACACATCTACCAAAATGAAGCCTGTAATGATTGATATCTGAATTACCATGTACTACTTTGGTTAGAGCTGACTGGCAAAATGACAAATAATTCTTGTTAAATTACACTAGTTTCTCTCATCCCAAATCTGATCTAAAAACAAGTAAAACACACGCACAATGCCAGGAAATATGGTCTTTAACTTGACATATACTATTAAAATGATAACGAAGATATGTCAGATTTCATTATAACACAAAGGATGTTTTTTTCCCCTGTTCAAATAGCAGTTGAACAATCAGTAAAAAAACCTTTTATCCCTCAAACATGGAACAGGTAGGCACTTCACCTGGATTGATTCTTCTGTGGGCCATTCCATGGGATAAAAAGAACATTGGTGATGGACCCAGATAAGGACTAATAGAGTCAAACACAGTGGACTGTGAGACCATTATGGGGATTGAGTGAATTGCATAGAGGAATAAAAAATGGAAAAGGAAATTAGACTTTTCACTAGTGGAAAAAAATGACTGGGCAACTCTGGGATATGTTACAACAAGCTCCTGAATAAAATAAATAGAAAGTATTTTTCAGGCTGTGGGGATTGAATGAATGCAATCAATCTTCCTTGTGCGGGAACTACATCACTCCTACCCACAAGCTCCCTCTAGTGAATTAAAATCTCACAGCAACTCAACCGATAAACAGGCTTGAGCAATGACCACTTAACTAGGACAATGTCCCGCACGTAACCAATCAGACCCACAATGACACACTGCATGCCGTTATGAGCTTCTCCTGCAGCGAGCTATTCTAGATCCACACTTTTCTCTCTCCTATATTAAAATTATCTTAGACACACACACACAATCACCCTAACTTTGACAATAAGTGCATTGTGTTATTTTCAGTGTCAAAAACTGACCTCATTTTGTTTGGTTCTGCATAGTAATTACCTGTGTCTCTGGGAAACTGGCCTTAGTTCAGAATAGTGTAAATGTTATGAAGTTTATTCAATAGACCCAACAGAGGTGGCTGGCTTTCTGGACACCTCTGCATCCTTTCTACTCTACCAATATATAGCAAGCATGCAATGCATAACAGGTAGTTTAAAAGGCCACAAAAATGAGATAGTAATTGCATTGGCTCCCAATGAATTAGTAACTGTCATCAAGGAATAACACATATTAAAGGAAAGGCAGAATGTGTAAGAAAATCGGACAAAAAGGTATTTCTGAAAACAAAATCACTGGCATTTATAATCATCTGTCTTCCTGCTGTTGAAGTGAAAGACTCATATCTGAATTGGTAGGCTATAGAATTTGGGCGGAGCAGCACATGGAAATACTTGCTCACCTAGAAAAGCCCAGGGAGGCCCAGTTGCTGAGTGAGAAAGTGTGAGGGAGAGAGGAAAACATCTAGATAGAAAAATAGGGGAGCAGAGGAAAGACGAGGGGTCACTCAAGAGGGACAAGGAGTGAGGAGATACGGAAACTATGGAGAAAGAAAAAGTGGGGAAGTGAGAATGATTGGGCCTGTTTCATAGAATAAGGTGTTAAAAAGAAATATCTAGAAAGGATCTTAACATATTTTGCTGAGAGATCGCAACAGAAACTACATCAACATCCGTAGTAAATATTCACTGAACACCTATATATTATTCTCCAATAAAGTTTTGGGGTATTTTAAAATCATCTTATATGTATTGATAATGCCATACATAATAGGTACTCAATAACTGATGAACTGAATCCTCTTTGTACTCAATTTCATGGAGAAGAGTTCACTTCTAAATTTCTCATGCTGAGCCTAGAAACAATGGTAGGAAAATACAACCAGGTGATGTCCTTTGCTCAGCAGAGGCACTTAGTGGAATTTTCATCTTGATTACGGGAGCAGCCATGCTGGTGGACAGGACAACTTGGGAGTACTAAGGAGGCAACCACCTGGTGGCCTTGTTGGGATTCGTGTGGCTATGCACAACATGTGACAGCTGTATGCCGACCCAGCATTAGCCATCTGATCAAAGACATGCCCTTTGAAGGCTTAGGCAGAGGACAGCATTGGAGGAATGTCTAGAAATTTTCTTACATCAGGGATAAAACTACTATTCCTTCATTCTTAGAATCTCAGGTGTCCTCTTGCTGGCCCTGTGCCAAGTATGCTGCATTTTTTAACCAGTGATGCAGTAGCAAGCCAGCCCTCTAGGGAAAAAAAATAATAGTAAACAAGCAAATTAATGTCCCAACTTACAGCATCTGCTGATTCCTGTGGTGTAAATATTTCCACCCTGGCTGTTTTCAAGCTACCACTGGTTTCCCAATCAGTTCACAGTCACAAACTGGCTCCAGCCCACTGGAAACGATAATAAGCCCCGATGCTCTGAGTTGGTGACAGGGGCCCCATCTGTCCATAATCAGGATCTACATCAGACTTGGAGTTCAGTTCTGGGGCCTGGAGGAAAGCCCATGACTTCAATGTAGTCACCTTCTGTGACCCAGCTCCCTCCTGGGACAGGGAGATCCTGGCCATGAGAACATCGTTGTGGGCAAAGGTCTTACCATGACCAAGATGGAAATTTTGATGAAGTAACAAGAGGAAGGAGATCATCTATGGGCAGCTCACCACTCTTTGTAGATACTTCACAAACTTCTTAACCTTTCCAGACACAACATCACCATTGACAAAACCGAAACAATGCCGTATGGGTATTCTTGTGAGGACAGTGCATGAAGCTAGACTTTTGAAAAATAGCTTCTTGAATCACAAGATGTATTATGGTCTGATATTTGCAAAACCAAACTGAGAATTAGTTAGAATGCCTCAAACAAAAGAAAGAACTAGACCGTGGCACTCGTATCAGCCAGAATGAAAGGAGGTGAAGGACAGAAAATGGGCTGAGGCGCAGAGGGTGGGTGGAGGCCTGGGGAAGGCTGGAGAGTTCGGAAGGGACTGCGCAGCTCAGGTGAGCGACCTGATTGGGGGCCTCCATGGCTGCAATCAGACATTTCTGCAGGAAGATGCCGCCCCTGGCCTTCCTTTTCTTTCTCATCCTCTTCCCCTTTAAGCTGTGAACAGTGAGAAAATGACTGAGGACAATGATCTTACAGCATTTAGAGTGAGGCTCTGTCTTCTGTGCCTTTGAGTGGCGAATGACGGAGAACTGTTTTACTGGGAGAAGTTTCTCCGAGAACAGGACTTTTCTTCCACCTAATCGTGCCAGAACGGGCAGCGGGCAAACCGTCAGAGCCTTGTTTCCGGCTGCCACTCAGACGGGAGAGCTGTTCATGGGGTCCCCAGGGCCGCTCCGCCTCCCCAGCCTTCCTGCCCCTGGCTGCACACAGAGACGTAGAGACACTTCACAGATAAGCCCTTTGCTTCTCTGTAATTCCAGCTTTAATTTGTCAGGTGACCTATCAGGGGCTTTTAGCATCAAAATGAGACCCTCTTGTAAAAGTCTAATTCTCGGTAGTGTTGGAACAGAGGAGGAAAGAAAAAGTACAGAAATGCTGTCACCTTCTGTAATGAAGCACAGGGACAGAAGGGAGGGGACAAACAGGGAGCTACCAGGCACACAAGCTCCATGTGACAAAAGCAGACAGAAACTCATGGGCACGGAGGTTGCAACTGCAGATTCCTGCTTGATAGAGAAATGGCAGCCGCTCACAGCTACAGCAGGCCTTTTTAACTCTTCCCTGCCAACTGGGCATTGGGATAAGAAATTGCAGCACAGACGGGGAGTTCAGAATGAATAACAGGATTAGCCCTCCATGAAAATGTCAACTAGGATCCTTAAAAGAGAAAAAACTATGTCAAACTCTACAGTCACATTTGATGTCTTCGGCAGCCAAGGATTAAGATTTTCCCCTTTATCCGTCAGGCTTTTCTAGCTTAGGTAACTGGAAAGATCCCCCTTCAGGTGCATCTTCGTACAATGCATTTGTTTTGCATGAGAATTGTTGATGCTCTTTGCCTGTTTTAAGTTAATGGTGTCTCTTAATGGGTCTCCTACACAATATGCAGAGGTTCGTGAAATACAACTTACAACAATATAACAAGATAGGGTTTCTAGAGTTCTGTTTAAAATAATAAAATGACAGGTGAAAAGTTAAAGAAGTAGAAAAATAAAACTAGACATCAAAAAATCACATGACCATGACTTGATTAAAAAGTTGAATTGAATAAGCAGTGGAACATTTTTGTTATTTATTGGTGTACTCAAGAGAAGAAGTTACACGATAATCTATAATCTAGAGAAAAATTACAGAAGTTAGAAAATATTTTGAATGACTACACAGCGCAGCAAAACATCAGGGATGCAGTTAACGCGGTGCTTCGGGAAATTTTACAGCTTTAAGTGTTTGTATTAGAAAGGAAGAAAGATCTTAGTCCAGTCATCTGAGTTTCCATCTTAAGAAATTAGTAAATGAGGAATAAAGTTAACCCAAAGAAAGTAAAAAGAATGCTAATGGCAGAAATCAATAAAATAAAGCAACAGAATAACAAACCAAAAGCTAGCTATTTGAAAAGATTTTTAAAAATATTTTTTAAACTGATTCAAGAGAAAAAAATAGAAATAGGATTGTCAAAATTAGGAATTAAATAAGGACAGATCGTGCAGCTGTTACAAAGATAAAGAAATACAATGAACAACTTTGTATAAATAAATGTGACAACCTAGATGAAAGACATAAATTCCTTTAGAAACAAAGACTACCAAATAAGCCAAAAAGAAATATAAACCTTGAGTGGCTCTAATCATTTAATCATTTTTGTAATTGGGTTCTAAATGAATAACATTTCCCACTTCAGAGTTTGGGGAGAGGGAGGGCTCCTAAGATCACCCTCATCCTGAAACCAAGTTTGCAGGTCCCCAGCCCCTCCGTCAGGCTGCATAATTTACCAGAAGGCCTCACAGAACTCACTGCAGCTGTGATATTTAAGGTTATGATTTACTGAAGTACAAAGATACAGATTAAAAATCAGCCAAGGGGAGAGACCCATGATGCAGAATACAGGAAATTTCCAAAAGCAAAGCTTCACATCGTCCCTGCCAGCAAAGTCATGGGCAGTGCTAATTTTTGCCAGCCAAGATCGGTCTATATGAGGTATGGCCAACCACAGAAGTTTCACGGAACTCACTCACTAACATAATATAATTGACCACGCAAGTGGTCCCATGGCTGACCTTTAACCTCAAGCACTTAGGGAGGTGGAGCCCTTACAAAGTGAACAGAAGCCCCGCCATAAATTGCATTGTTAGACTATCTGGTGTGGCTCAAGACTCCCAGGTAAACAATGGTACTCTTATCAGGCAGGACATTCCAAGATTTAGAGATCACTTTCCAGGAGCGAAGATCAAAAGCCAGACCTTTAGATAAGGCAAATTCTTTACTACACATGGAAGAAGAAAACACCAGACCCAGATACCCTCCTTAGTAAATTCTATCAAACACTCTTAAGGAAGAAGTAATAATAATGCTACAAAAACTCTTTCAGAAAGTTGAGAAGGAAATATGTTATTTATTTAAATATGTTATTTAAGGGCAGTGGAATTGTGATATACAACAATAAGAAAGATGTTGGTTTTGAAAACAGACACAAAAATTCTTAACAGAATGTTAGTAAATTAAATCATCAAAACATAAAAGGATAATACATAGTACCCAAGTGGGGTTGATCCCAGAAATTCAATGTTATTTCATCATTTAAAAAACCAGTATAATGACTTCCAGCCAAGATGGAGGCATAGGTGGAAATACTGTGCGTCCTCGCAGAACCAAAATTAAGGACAACAAAGATTTAGAAACAAAAACACAACCAGAACAGACAGAAAATTGAACTGTACAGAAGTCCGACAACCATTCATTTAGACCGGCAAGAGGGGTGGAGTTGGCAGCCGGTGGAGGGGGGCCATGGCAGGAAAAAGCCGTGGCTGGCAGACCCCGGGCGAGGGGAGGAAACAAGCAGACCCAGTGAGGCCTCTGGCTGACCGTGGTCACACATTTGCACGCAGGTAAACCAGGCAAAAACAGGCAGCGAGACAGACCCAGGGCCCCAGCGATGGGAAATAAAGCCTAAAGGCACCAACTGAAAACACTTGTCGGGGCAGAGGTGCTGGGAGAGACTCCCAGCCTCACAGGAAATTTCTTGGAGAGACCCACAGGGTTCTAGAACATACACAAGCCCACCCACCGGGGAACCAGCACCAGAAGGACCCAATTTGCTTGTGGGAAGCGGCATAGGGGACTGAAATACAAGTGGAGTGGAATAAATGCCATAGTTCCCTCTCTGACCCCGCCCCCACATACAGCATCATAACCTAGCAACTGTTTGCCCTGCCCTGGTGAACACCTAAGGCTCCGCCCCTCATACATAACAGGTGTGACCAGACCAAAAAATTATGGCACAAATGGAAGAACAAATCAAAGCCCCAGAGCCAATACTTTTAAGCAAGCAAGAGATAGCCAACCTATCAGATGCACAGTTCAAAACACTGGTGACCAGGATGCTCACAGAACTGGTTGATTTTGGTTACAAATTAAATGAACAAATGAAGGCTACGCTAAGTGAAATGAAGGAAAATGCACAGGGAACCAATAGTGATGGAAAGAAAACTGGGACTCAAATCGATGGAGGTGACCAGAAGGAAGGAAGAAACAACCAAACAGAAAAGAATGAAGAAACAAGAATTCAAAAAAATGAGGAGAGGCTCAGAAACCTCCAGGACATCTTTAAATGTTCCAACATCCCAATTATAGGGGTACCAGAAGGGGAAGAAGAAGAGCGACAAGTGGAAAACTTATTTGAACAAATAATAA
>PVKM010002522.1:0-64288 GCA_004027735.1 Carollia perspicillata | reverse complement strand
CGGCAGCAACACAGAGGTGTGGAGAGGAAGTGGCCCCTCTACTGTGGCAGTGTGTGTGCGGAGAGGGCCGAGAGACGTAAGCTGGGGAGTGAGGTTGCACAGGAGCTTGGGAGTGAGGTTGTGCGCAGGAGGGTGAGGCGTCCTGGGTGTGCAGGCAGTCTGTGATGTCTGTCTTAGGCTCACCACCAGCCCACGGTGGAGCCGAGTTGGAGCGGGGCATCCTCGGGCCGCAGGGCGGCCTCCCAGCGCAGCCGCCTCGGGGCATGCCAGGCCTGGGCCTGCAGCCGCGCCCTGCGGTGAAAAGCCAGCCTCTGCGTTCCTCCGGATGTCGTCGGTGCTCAGTAAATATATTGCCATAATCTCTGTTACTATCCTCATTACTGCATTAAGTTGTATTTTAAAGGTCATCTAATAGAACAGAGATATTGCAGATATATTTCATTCATTAATTATTCATTCTTTCAACATTTTATGAGTTCTGTCTTTGCTTAACACTAGAGTGGTGCTTCTTGGAAGTTTGGTAAAATGGCGGTGCAATCAGAGGCTGCGCTGATGACATGGGTCGTTTGAAAAACACGCATTATTGAGGAGCCCGTACCCTGTAGTTGCCTTCCCTATGAAACACACAAAAGAAATTACAAAGCTATAAAAGTTTCCCTTAGTCACCACGTTTAGCTGTTAGGGTCGCGCCTTTCCAGTCTGTGTTCGTGCCTGAGGTTCGAGTTGGTGTTTGGGGCTTCCTTCTCCCTCTCATCCTCACTGTGCACATTTAAATTATAGCCGCCCTCCTGTTCCACTTTCCTCCTGTCACTGTGGTTTTAAAGTGTTGTTTCTGAGTGGCAGAACTGTCACTGCAAACAAGGCCCTGCACGGGCCCCTGTGTGTGAACCGGGCCCGAGCACAGTCTCTCGTCAGCAGACGGGTTTGGGAGGCAGACTCTGGAGCTCTCCAGGCCTCGAGAGCACGCCAGGCCAGACGGCTTTCGGGGGCAGAGGTTTGGAGGGGGGTTGGTTGTAGCGGTGGTGGTCGGCCGCCAGGCCACAGGAGGGCCCGTCACTCGGGCTGTCACCCCTCTCAGGGGCCACCTCCACCTCTGCAAAGAGGGGTGTCAGAGTGCCCGCCTCAGGGGACCACGGACGCCCCGTGAGATGAGGAACTTCGGTGTCAGTTTGCAATGCCGGTGGGAGCCCCACCCCACGCACCCGGACTGCCGCATGGGGCCTCGGCACGCTGGCTGAGGCCAGTCATCCTGAGGGCTGGCTGGTGATAAAGTGTGGTTGTAATAGATGCCTTAGCGGATTTGTTTAGTTTTTGAAGTTGTTACAGTTTTACCAAGTTCAAAATGGATTGCTGGGTAATTGCTGAAATAGCTTCGAGTGTCCAAATGCCTGGTTTGCAGGCTGGTCTTCTGGAACACCACGTTAAGACTTGCATGGCCTCGAGTCAGAGCAATAAACAGCTATCACTTTGTTACATTTTTAGACATTTTGAACCATTTTCAGGTTTTTACTCGGAGCATGCTTATTCCTAACAAAATTTTGGTTCACATCCATGAGTTTTTGGAAGAAATTCCTAGAAGCGTGATCTAAGACTTTTAACTAGCAGCGCTGCTGCGAAGGTCGGGGTTTGAATCTCGTCTTGCAGGTCAGGACCGTGTCTTAGTAGATGCTCACGCCCCTGTGCAGGTGTCCTTGTGTACTAGTGCATTGCTCTCTGCTGAGGCCGAGGTTGCGTCACTTGTCCACATTCAGGTGACCTCCCCGAGATAGCGTCACTGTGCTGGGCAGGGTGCTGGGGCCTGCTGGACCCAGGAGCGTCCGGCCCCGCCAGGCACTGCAGCGGAAAGAGACTGCGTCTCCCTAGAAGAGCGCCCCTGTCCCTCCAGTCAGCGTTTAGGACATTTCAGTCTAGTGGTCTCTGCCAAATGCTCTTTTGAAATGCCTCAAGTCTTTGATGACAGGGTGATTTTGTCTTTATTTAAAACTTTAAAATAACTTGATTTTTATTGAAAGTGAAGAGTTGGCACATTTTCTCTTTGTGTGAGTTCAGTCACTCTGAGTCCATACATACAGTTGGTCTGTGTTCCCTAGTGAACAAGAGACAAGCTAACTTTGACCAGGAGTACAGAAAATGTGCAAAATTTATGAAGGCTTCCTAAGTTAGGGATTATGAATGAAATGTGGAATTTACAGCACATACCTGTGTTTTGTTGTTGATGAGAAAAGTATTAAAAATGAGCAGACAGTGAACAAAGATCATCCCGGTCGCACAGCATAGCGAAATGCGTGCTGTGCTCACAAGAACAAAGGGAACGTCTCCTCTCTGGATGCGGTGTATCCGAGTGCGTGTGAAAATACCTGTGAGATGATCGCACATTCTCGAAGGAGATTACATGTGTGTTTTGGCACCTTTCTGTAATATTTTACTGCTTAAAATATTTGATTAACTCTTCCCCCATTTAGGTTTTTATTTATTTAATACATGGACATAAAAGTCATTCCTGTAGGGTATTCCTATCTATGCCATTATTAACACTTATTTTCAGGTAACTATCATTAGAAATTACAGTATTATTTCAGTTTCATTGGAAAATATATTTTTCATTTTATAAATTGAACATTAGGGGAGAAATACTAGTAATAATAATTATTCATGAAAAATGTGAATATAGATTTGTTTACAAAAGAATTTTATAATTGGTCCTTTGAACCTGAGGCTATTTTTCAAGTTTGCATTATTAATTTAGTCAATGACATTTCATTCTATTTAGATGTAAACATGTACCCCTTTCCTACGCTTTTACTGTCTAAAATATCCAAAAGTCTAATCCATTACAAATCAGTATATTTCATCATTGCTCCAAAATTTTTTCACCATTAATTATTATTCATTATGACCTCAAAGCATAAATTGAGATTCATAGCACACCGTCCTATATTATTTATGCAGCAAATTTGTTAGATTTGCTTCCACATTAAAATGGAAACAGGCTAACATTCTCTTATTTTTATTTCCCTTTGTTATGTATTGTCACTTCTGTATTAACAAGAAATAGAAAAGCCTTTACTACGTTGTAGCGAGTACCTTCCTTAATGATGTAGATCTGTCTCCCCGTAGAATTTACTAGTCTCACACTGGACCCCTTTCCACCCAGGGCCCCGGCTCTCACATAATCATAGGTGGCCCTAATTGGACTCACTTTTACGTGGATCGTCTTCGCATTGGCGTCCATGTTTCAATTTAGGACTTACGGGGGGAACACAACACATAGCATCAAACAGTAAGCCACCGAGAGGCCGTGGAAAGTAACAGAAAACACCTCCTGCGGTATTGAAAATACTGAGGGCAGTCCTATGTTGCACTTCAATTGTCACTTTGTAAGTTAAAGAGAACTAACATTTTGAGACAAATTCTGGCCGTTTGGTCACGCATTGCATCCTCGTGATGGATCTTGGGATGGCCCAGCGCTTGCAGACCGCGTTTGGCCAGACGTTTCCTCAGCTGCCTTAGCACTTCCAGCCACGCACATGTTCTTCAGAAACTTTCTTTCACTGTGCTCCTTTTCATGTCATTCACTCTTTCTGTTCTCTTTCTAATTACTCAGAATTATAACCCCAAATAGAAATATGTTAGAGAGTTGAGAATAACATCTGTAATTCCTGCCTTGTTGTGAATATTCACGCCATTGTCTTGCTAAACTCGTAGGAAATCCCCTCTGGTTTTTTTCCCCAGCTTGATGGTTTACTTAGCTCTTGGCCAGTGTATCCATAGAAGTCACTAACTCATTAGCTTTTGATTTCAAGAATATTCTTTCCCTTTTTTGGTGAATGTAACATTTAATGCAGGTGTGGCACCAACTAGAAATTTGCTTTTTGTGGTACATTCTAACATCTAAATATTTCGTTTCGTATTTTTGATGACTGAATTCAGTAAGTGTTCACACATCTGAGCACTGCAGGTAGAGTGCACTGTTCGTCACAACCGTCTGAAGTGTGTGTGGGTGCGTGCAGCCCAGAAAACTGTCAAGTGACACCTTGAATTGAATTGAATTCTGCCTTCACCTTGCATGGCGCTGGAAGCATTTCGGAGATAGTGCTAACATGTAAGGCCAAAAAGCTGTACTCGTACTAAGTCTTTATTTCCCTTTAACAGTTTACATTACCTTCTCGAACACGTGTTTCTGTAGTGTCTTAGCTCTGAAAACTCTTCAGGTGTCAGCTGACACTGCGCCCCTCCACACGATGCACAGCGCAACATTGTGTGTGTCTTGCATGCCGGGCCCCCACAGGCAGGACTTCCCCGGTGCCGCGGTGGCAGGAGCTCCATGGCAGGGCTCAGCGGGGCCCCGTCCCCGTCCCCGTGTGCCGCCAGCTCCCCGAGTCGGGCGGGCAGGCTCCCTGGGAATCCTCCGATGCTTTGGAGGATCTGTCCACAGAGTTTCAGTTTCCCTTGTCAGGCCAGTTCCCAGGCTGTGCCCCAGGAGATGGTGGACAGGACGAACTCTCCTTGGCCCTGAAGAACGACACGGAGGACAACAGGCGTAGGTGTGGGCAGCAGAGCCCTGTAGGTGCCAGCCTAGAGAAGGGAGGGTGTGCACCCTCGAACGCACCCTTCCCTTCCACTGGAGAGTCGGAGGGAGCAGTTCTTTCCTTTGGGTGACTCTGAACTTCTGGAAGCATAGTGACACCAGGTGAAAGCAATCAGTGGAAGTGGCTAGCATTGACATTAGGTGTGCTGTGCATTTAAAGCAATGTGATGCCACGGGCCTAGTTACATCAGAACAGACTTTAAATCAAACCGTTAGAAAGATTGGCACTGTGTGATATCATTTATATGTGGAATCTTAAAAAAAAGTTTAAACTCGTAGAAACAGGCACTGAGACATGGTTTCCAGGGCTGGGCCGGGGCGTTGGGAAGTGTCGGGGAAGGGCGCAGACTTCAGCTGTGACGGGCATGCAATCGGGGCTGTAAGGACAGCGTGGCGAAGGTTGTGGGCGACGCCGCTTTGTGTGAAATTGAATTTGCCGAGAGAATAGGACTTCAGTGCTCTCACCAGAGGAGAACAGATAAATTTAAGGAAACCGTTTTTATCACTTAAAGTCAGTACTATTTTATTTATCTCAATTCTGCCATCTCTTCATATCCCACTACATTATAACTGCCAATCCTTTCGGTGGAATAAAAACCACGTGCCAGACTGAAAGGTGCCTTCGGCTAAGACCCAGCCCCATGCGCGCTTTCTCGGGACGATGCTGGTTCCCAGGCCTCCTCCCAGTCGAGGAGTTTCTTGTGGCAGGTGGTGTGTCCAGGGTGCATCTGGGCAGGGCTTGCTCCAGAGGGGCCCCCTCCTGCTGGCTGCCTTGCGGCCAGCCGGCCAGATGCCTGTCCCCGTGCTGGCTGCTCTGGGAAAACAGGTGTAGTCACTGGGTGCAGAGGCAGCGTGCCCGCGGCATCGCATGGCCGGTTCTGTGGCTCTGCGTCTTGCAGGGGCTGCCACCCCTCAGTGAGTGCAGGTGGGGGTGGGGCCTCCCAGCACCACCTGATTGTGTCCTGGTTTCTGTAATGAATTACGAACCCTTTGCGGTTCGCAAGGGGACCCTCCCCCAGTGTTTCTGTTTCAGCAGGAATTGAGTTCTCTCTGCAGAAGTAGCTCCTAATTTTCACTGGCAAGTGTTATTTTTTCTCTCCTTTCTGATTGTGGTTTGGATTTGGTTTTGTATTCCCTGTGATGTCTGTGTCGAGCATGATTTTGCACGTGGCGTGTTGTGCCCGTGCTGCTCCGTGGGTCCCCGTGCCAGCCCGCACACAGGCTCTGCAAGTTCCAGTTTCAGCCGACGGCCCTGGCCCTGCACAGGACCGGCGTGGGGCCTGGGGCCGCTGGCGTGGATTTCCTTCGGACACAACTCCTTCCAGGGAAGAGGGTCCGGGGACTGGAAAACAAACAGATTCCGCAGCATTAAAGACTGCGAGTCGATTCAGATGTTTTTCAAAGGAAAAACGTCTAAGAAAATTCCCTTTGTCTGTCAGTGCACGTGAGTTGTTTTGCCGGTTGATGTCGCTGAAGGAAGCGTGGGGACCGCAGGTTAATTAGAAGAGCCATTTGGACCCAAAGTGACCACACACTCCCTCTGCTGTCTCTTAAAGTAGAGTCTGGGTAAACATGTTTATCCCGCCTGCTGGTGCTGAGTCCCAAATCCAGTCATTACACACGGCCCCAAACTATCTTTGGGGATGGTCTTCCTACAAGGAATTGCTGTGGACAGTCCCTCGGGTGGTAGTTAGATATATCTGTATATATTGTGTTTGAGAGAAAAGCCTTAGAGATGAAAAAAATAGAAAACATTTTTTGGGCAATAGTCTCTTGCATAATAAGTTATTCCTCAGACACCAGAGCTATTATCACACAACAAAACACTTTCCTATGTAACTATCTATATCTGCCGGCGCCCGAGGCTCCCGCACCAATGCTTGTTAGGAAAACTCTGAGCCCGCCAGGAGGCCCGGCAGTGGCCCGTGTGGAGTCAGGCTGGCCCTCCAGCGTGTGAGCGGATCGTGCCAACGGAGACGCGGCTGTGAGACGACAGCACGGAATAAAATGGCTTTGAAGTAAATAAAAGCGTGTGGCCACTTGTCATTGGTTCATTGAGAATGCAAGATATTAGTTATTTCGTTTTATTTTCAGATCACTTGTCGCAGCATCTCCTGAAATGCTGCCTCTCCAGGGCTGTAGAGACTGGGGAGGAAAGAAGGACAGCGAAGCCTGGACCACTTGGAAGAGGGACGGGTAGCTGGCCACGAGGCGTGAGGGTTGCCTCTCGGTCGGCGCGCCGTCTGCTCCTTCAGCTCCTTTTATGGGACGTGGCGTGCCTCGCGTGGGGCAGCAGACACGCGTGTGCCTGTTTTACCTGGAGAGCGTCTGCTAGAAACGGTTCCGTCTCCATTCTCTCCAGTAGGAGAGCGCATGTGGCACAAACTCGGCGTCGGCTTCTTTCTGTTTATGAGAAATACTGCGTTTCCGAGAACTTCTGTACATCAAGAAGTGCACCTGATTCTTTTCCTCTTGGGGAGATTTCATGTTGTTTCTTGCTGCAGAGCAACAGTGAGCTAGAGTTGTGATCAACTAAAATTTGTTGTTCGATAACATAATAACGTAACCTGATAATTGTCCCCACAGGGAATTTCGACCTCACGTTCCCCATTTCTTCTACCCACTGAGTTTTAATTCCTTGCTCATGATTCGTTTGGCTTGAATCTTGCCAAACAACCCCAGTTCATGACTTAGTTCATCTTCGTCAGCTGTGACGCCGTGTGGCCATCTCCCGGGGCACATCAGGGAACTGGGTCGATTACCTTTGCTCTGTCCTTTCTTTTCTCAGTGTGTTTTCTTTCTTCATCATAAATGACAACTTTTAACACATTTGTGAAATGTCACTAAACAATCAGATTCTTCCCTTTGAGAGAAAATGTGGTAAATATTTAGTGTTTGTGCTTAAATAAATCAGTCTCTTGGGTTGAATTATTTGTTGTAAAAGCATTTGGCACTTCAATTTGAGAAGTTTGTTTTGTTGTAAAAACTGGACAGCTTTCATTTTACTTAAAGGGAATCTGCTTTCTCCCTCGGCGCTCCTGTAGCGCACTGTCCCTTCAATTGTAAGTCACCGCCCTCCCTCGAGCCTGGGGCACAGGGCACCGTGTGGCCAGGAGCTCGTCCACCCCCAAGGCCCGGGTGGCCAGTGGATAAGTTCACGCAGCCAACTTTAATCTTGGGTCACCTTCTTCTTTGTAGAGCTCACTGGTAGCGTGCTGAGGGTGGGCCCCAGAGGGACCCAGCCGGGGTGGCAGGTCACTTGCAGACCCAGGCAAAGGGACCTGTGGCAGAGCAGGAGGGGCAAAGCCCCGGACGTGGCCCTGCCTGTAGGCTCAGGGAGAGGCCAGCCCTAGTGCTCCTCAACGGGGCAGTGAACAGAATGGCAGGGTGCAGGGCCCGACAGGGCCTGCTGTCCTTCTGCAGCCTCAGCCTGGCCGCACTGCTGCCGCTCGGCCACACGCAGGGCCCTGGCTGCTGGCGGAGGATGGTGATCACAAATGTGGTCAGGTTCCCATTTCCGTCTGTGGCCTTCAGGCTTGCAAAATGCCCAGGGGCCCTGCAGATAGCACTGCATCATTGGCAGTGGTCAGTGCTGGGCCCCGTGGACCTGGGAGGTGTCCAGGTGATCCATCGCTCCCTTGGAGGGTGTGGGAAGTGGACCAAGTGCAGGGCGGAGAGCAGGGGTGGGAGAGACTGAGGGGCGGCCTCCCGGAGCTGCAAGGGGCCCCCAGGCAGCGGGCTGGATGGGTGTGCTCAGCACCTCAGTGACTGATGGCAGGACAATCCACTGCCTTGGTCCCGAGACGGCACCAGCTCCCTCGGTAAACGGATGGGAACAGGGGCTGGGGCAGTGGCCGAGGGGAAGAATGGCCAGAGTGCCTGTTGGCTGGCCTGGAGCGACTTTGCCCCGAGGAGACCCTGGGCGGTGCCGGGAGTGTCAGAGCCCGCAGGCCACAGACACACGTTGCTTTTGTTTTCCTTCTTTTGCTGCAAGCCGCTCTCCCAGCTCCGCCCATGCCCGCCTGGGGTGGTGAGAGAGCCGGCAATGGGCCCCCTTGGCGTGAAAGATGGGGTGTTGTGAGGGGCACCCAGGGGCTTGGGGAGGAACCTGCCGTGCCCTGGCAGGTGTGCCCGGGACGAGCAGCACCTCACTGTTCTCTGCTCGGGATCTCTGTGCAGCAGGGGGCCCGGAGCCGGGGCCCAGAGCCGCCGAGGCCTTTTGGACCACAGGGCTCACCCAGCGCCCGGCTTCCCCTTTGTCCTGGTCAGAGTCTCACCTCAAGGCTGTGGAGATTGTGTCATGGTGCTTCTCTGCCCTCCCTGCCACACACCCCCAGCACTGGGATTTTATTGGCTTTCCATAGAGAATTCCCACAAAACGCTCCGTTACTTTAACTGTCACACGTAATTCAGGCGCTGGCGTGGCGCTAGCCGGCAGCTCCGTGTGGTCACTGAGCACATACTCATTGCTAACATGGTCTTTTAACATGTGACATCTTTTCAATGACTTATTCCAAACGGTTTTTGCTAATGTCTTGGGGCTTTTCTAAGACCAGTAAATCTGACAGGCCCCTGCAGTGACATCATCAGCCGTTTTTATTGTGATGACACCCGCTCCCACCGACATTTACGGCCCCTCCCTTTGCTCTACCTGCCTTTCCTCGGGCTGACCTCCTCCAAGGACTTATAAATATGGCATAACTCTCTCCCCAGTCACGGGCTTCATTACGTTTCCTCTGGCCATTGGCTGCAGCGCGAGTCAGACTGCTTCACACTGACCCCTGCCGCCTCCTGATCGCCAGGGCTCTAGAGGCCTGGGACTCTGCTGGGGGCGCTGCCAGGAGCGCGAGTCAGGAGGGCCCTGGGGGCACGGTGGCCTGTGTGCAGAGGCAGAAAGAGGCCGCAGACGTGCCCCTCCTCCGGGGAGACGGGGCGGGGTCAGTGTTCAGGTGCTGGAAGGGAGCCGTGGAGGGGGTGTGCGTGCCCGTGTGGCGTGCTGCCCATGTTCTGTGTCGGCTTCCTGGGCTTCTGTGGCGTTTCCACTGCTTCGTTTTGTCGTGCATCACGGTCACCACAAGGCAGCCACGGCTGCATCTCAGGTTTTGGTGTTAGCGCAGTGTCCCCCTAAAAATGAGAAGTGTGCTTCCCTCTGCACAGTGAGGTGGCCCTGTCCCTCTTGCCACAGACCTTTGGCCTCGCTTGTGTAAGTGTGGCAGGAGTGGCCACCCGCTGGGAGGGTGGTGTGAGCCTGGCCTGCAGGGTGTCACCGTGCTGCAGAGGCCGCCTCTGTTCCCAGGCTGGCGTGGCTTTCTGAAGGAACGGGGCCCAGAGACCCCGAGCAGGAGTGCGAGAAGGAGCCCGGGCAACCCCAGGAACGGGCACCCTCAGATTCATACAGCCGCTCCCGTGCCTGGGAAGTGCATGACGTGTCGGCGTCTGTGTACTTTTAACGCCACGCTCCTGTTGAGGAGTGGTATCTGGGCGGCCTTTGAAGAATGTTAGGAGTTAGTGATGCTGAGGTCCAGACGTCCCTTCTCGGCTCATGGGGACTTGTTTTCAGCTGCACACGCCCACACAGGCAGTGCCTTCCTGGCGCCCTTCCTGGCTCGCCGAACAGTCTGCCACACACCGTGTGCTCTGACGGGGAAACGCCTGCAGACCGGGCCCCTGTGTGGCTCTTGAGGGCCTGTGCGGTGCAGAGGTGGAATGTGTGTTTCCTTTAGCCGTGAAAGCACGGCCGAGGCACCATGATAAGTGAGTCAGTGTTGTAAAAGTAAAACGAATTTTGCCTTCACTCGCATGAGCTATAGAAGGAGGAAGCTTTATTGTCCCTGGGAAAGTGATAAGGCAGAGTAATTGTATATTATGCTGTCCCGGAACATCTGCCTGAAGACTGTGGGAGCGATTCATCTATCACGGCGCCCCGGCATGTTTTGTCTCTCGGCTTTAGCCGCCGCGCTGCTGGCCTGTGCAGGGGTTTGCTGGGGACGGCGCCGGGGCCGGGGCGCCCATTAATCAGTCCCCTTGTTCAACACTCCAGCTGACATAATTACAACCTGTGCACAGCAGTTACTCACGTCGAGTCCTTGTCACTCGTGGAGCGCAAGCACGGCGCTCCGATCCCGGAGGAGATTGCCTTATCACCGGGAACAAGGGCTCGCAGGAGTGGGAGAGAATAGAAATGGGAAAACGTCTTGTGGGAGTGCTGTGTATTCCTTTAAAGTGAGACGTTTGAGAGACGCACTGGGGACAAAGGGAGCATTGTGTGCGGGGACTGGAGTGAGCCAGTTATTATTTTTGAATGGACTGTGTGAGCAGTTTCGTAAAAACAGACGTAGGCTATTAAATATGTTCAGTGGTTGCTCATCATTAGTGACTCTTGTCTATTAACTTTTTCTTCAAAAGCAGTCATGTAAGTTTAGAACTATAGAAAGTGTAAATGCTTCTCGATAGGGCTTAAGTTAACAAAATTAATAAAGTATGCATTTTAAATCTACTACCAAGTAAATGTACACTCAGAGAGCTTTGGAAGGAATAGCATTAGAGCCAGGGAATGATCCTCCCAAAAGGCTTTGAACGGCAGGGAAGTCCCTGCCTCCTCTGGCCCAGCAGCCGAAATGCTTGACTGAGGGGCCAGCCAGTAAGGCTCCGTCCGAAGTTGCGCATCCGCAGGCTAATCCTCCACTCGCAAGGTGTTGCCGCAGCCCCTTCCCCACCCCCACTGGGCAGGCAGAGTCTGAGTGTGCAGCCGGCTGCAGTCAGGCCTGAATGCTTCTGTGCAAGTGCGCAGGGTGTCGGTCGATGGCGTTTGAAGTCTGGCCTTTCTGTTTTCTCTTCAGTGCTATTAGATTGTCCCAAGTAAAGTCAGGTTCCGGCCCAGACTCTCGGAAGTATTGTGAAACATATTTTTGGTTCACTAACACATTTACTTCTAGCACCTTAAATTTGCAAAGCTTTCAACTAGAAGAAGCTACAGTAAATTGTTGTCTATCTGTATCTATACACACATGTCACAGATACATAAACATGATTTGCAAAGCAGTGTTTCTTTGCAGGTGGCTCACTTCAGGCCAGAGCTCGGTGCGTGCACTGCTATGGCCTCGCCACGGACCCTGGTGGTGCACCTGTCAGCCCCCCTGCACCGCTGTTGCAAATGCGATTCGGTGGTTGCTCGGCTGGACAGGCAGGCAGCCTGCAGGTTCTCCTCCTTGTTTGTGGAGACGCCTCATCCGCATGCCTTTCCCGGGTCCCAGTATTTCTCTCTGCCAGGTTTAGCTAGTTAACAGGGAGAGTCCAGTTGTTTTCAAAATGCACATTTTGATCATATTTTCTTTACATGATTAAAACTTAAAGATACTCTCTTGAATAATCTGAGTGATGCAAAATATACTAAACAACATAGATATTTCGTCGGACTTGGAAACCTTTCTGTAAAGATAATGCCCATCAGCAGCTTGCAAGGCCCCTTCCTAATGCCCTTCAGTGGGCACATGTCTGCACAGGTGCCTGCACGTGGTTAGGAGCCGAAGGACCCAGACGTGCACTTCCCTGTCCTTGTCTCTCTGAATTCCAACTTAACAGCAGGGCTGGGAGGCTTTCCCATGGCAGTGCGTGAGGTCAGCCTTATTCCAGGTCACGGCTCTTGGTCAACAAGTGAGCATGAGTGACAGGGGCCCACACACCAGGCTGCCCTCAGCAGTGCCCACGGCACCTTGCTCCATCCCCTTGGCCTGTGTCCTGCTGGTGTCCCGCACAGCCATCCCAAGCACCTGGCTGTCACAGTGCTGGACAGCAGATGAGGAAAGGCTCTGGACCCCAGGCTGGGGGCCCGTTCAGTGCCACCCCCTGCCAGGCGTGTGCGTGGGACCACAGTAGGCAGTCCCATGACCCAGCTCCCAGCTCTGTCACCTGGCGCTCCCCTTCCAGGCTGGCCTCCTCGGAGCCAGGAGGGGGACCAGCTCCCCTCCCAGAAGCCGGCCTGTACTCTGCCCTCCCAGCGGCACTAAGTCCCGCAGTGTGGGCCTCCAAGGAGCGGTGGGCCGCTTCTCCACTGGCTGTCCTCGAGCTCCACAAGTTGCCTGGCAGCTTCCTGGTCTAAGTAATGGCGTAACGGTTCTCCTTGTGGATCGTTTCTAGACCTTGAACTCCAAATTGAAGAGCACGTGTATGTTTTCATTTTGAAGGCCATCATCAATGTCGTACGGAGCCTTTGCTAAAGGACCCCGTTACTGCCGATTATTGTCATCCGTCTCCCTGGGTCCACCCCTCCGTCACCTTAGGCTCTTGTTGGTGTTTCCTTGGTTACTAGAGTCGTCGATTACCTTTTAATGCCTACATTACCATTTGTAGATCTCCAGTTACAAATGTCTTGCTTATATTCTTTATCCAGTTTTTTAGATTTTATGTGTTTTACTTGTAAGTACTCATTTTGTGGTCTCTATATCAATCATTTCTTTTTGCACGTTGCATATATTTTGTCCATTTATTTTCCCTGTCTTTAACTGTGTGTGTGAGGTATTACACTACATAGAAGTTTTAACTTTTATGAAGTGTATTTGGCTATGTCTTTCTGTAACATTTAAGCTTTGAATTTTATTTAGGAGACCTCCTTCCAACCAAGGTTTTAGAAAATTTTTTCTAGCCCTTTTATAATTTAGTGTCCTTGTGTTAATCTTAAAATTCAAATGATGTTTACTTCTGTGTGGTGTAGGGCCTTGGAGTCTCCCTTAGTTTCTTCATGGAACAGGCAGTGGCCCAGCACTGTTCAGGGGGCAGAAGAGACCTCGTGTCCCTCATGTGCGTGGACCTCGGCGCTCTCTCTGCTGGTGGGCATTTGCTTTAGTGCGGGCCTCTGGAAGTGGACTGCAGTGCCTCTGAGGGGCGCCTGCAACAGAGAGTCCAGAATCAGCTTCAGATAAATAGCATGTTGATGAAGGTGCCATTTCAGGCCAGAGGAGGCAAGATAGGCTATTAGCAGCTGTCAGTGAGCGATCGGGCCAGCAGTCCGGATCCACACCTGACCCAGCACCCAAGGACGACTTTGGAACGGACCGAGTGTTCACTGAGACACGGTGCAACTGCGCAAGTGCCAGACCCAGCTCTGGGGCAGTCATCTTACAGCCTCCAGTGCGGAAGCCAGAACAGAAGTTGAACAAAATAAAGTACTACTTTCCAGAAGCTTCTATAAGCAAAATCAAAAGGAAAAAATGAAACCGAGGGGGAAAAGTTACAACTGTGTCCTAGACAGAGCCCATCTCCTCACCATGTAAGAGAATGACTAACGACCCTGTAGAAGGCGGTAAACAGATGAGCAGAGAGAATGCAGAAGATACACAGGGCACTTCTGCATTTGAAACGATGCTCATTCGTTACTGAGCAGTGCAAACCGAAACTTGAAACGACTGAAAATCGAAACTCCAGGGAGCTGCCGTTCTCCACCCAGCACATTGGCGAGACCTGGGGAGTTGGGGCACACGCCTCCTTGGCCGGGACGCGCAGGGACGGGCTCCCCCAGGTGCTGTTGCGGGGAGCGTGAATTGCTGCAGCCCCTCTGGAGGGCGGTCTGGCAGAACTCACCAAAGTTGCGAAAGCGCATGCCCACTGACATGCACAGCACTTCCACTTGGGGTCCTGAGCAATGGCAGACGTCGTGCACTTGCTCGTCGCAACCTTGCTCACGCTCACAGATGACCGGAAGCAACTTGAGAGCCCATCCAGAGGGGATCAGTGATGCCCTGGCTGTGAAGGGCGGCCTGGCCACTGAACAAGAGGAGAGGGTGGTGGTAGGGAGGGCGGAGGCGTCGGGATGCCCTGTGCTCTGACGCAGAAGGACCCCCGAGCTGTGTGGCCAGGCAGTAAGAGCCAGGTGCTGACGTGTTATGCTAACAGATTTATGCTCAGAGCGGGGAGAAAAAAATATACAGCTCATGTTTCGCTTGAAAAGGTCAATTTTACTTGTCCCGAAGACTGGTAAGAAGTTATGGATGGTACCTCCCTGGCTCGCGCTGGCAACCTGGCCAGCACGGGCAGTGTGGGGGCTGGGGGAGGAGATGGACTATATCTGTTGCTGGACTTGGATGTTTGAAACACGTGGACGTGTGCTTGCTCAACAACATCGGTGGCACTTTTTAAAAACAACCAACAGAAGGTACTTCAGAAGAGGAAAATGATAGTAGGGTTTTTTAAGCTCCCTTCTCCTTAGGTTAAATAACATATATTTAATTTATATTCCTTGTACTAGTAGGCAGTACGTGCACAGTCCTGACAAGTATTTTTATGTAGTCTACAAGTACTTGTGGTTTTATATTTATTACTTTAAAATACATTGCCCTTGAACAGAATAAAATACTCCTTTTTACATACTTTTTAAAGAAACCCTAAAATTAGTCAGCTCCCACCTCGAATCCTTTTGGTAATTTCCCTGCCTATGCTAGATAGTTAGGCAGAGAGATTGATGGGGGGGAGAGAGAGAAGAAGCTGCCTCAGGATTTTCAACAAGTTACATTCCGAATTCAATTTGAAATCTCCTTGTGACTTGGAGTGCCTTGTGCCCAGACGCACTGCGTGCAGGTCGAGGTCCCCACCTGGCTGCACCGTGGCGCCGGGGCATCTGCCTTCTCGTGGAGCAGAGCCCCGTTCTGGTGAGGGGTGCCTGGCTCTGCCCTGTTGCTTCATAATGCACTTTGAAATCAGAAAGAGTGATGCCTCCCACTTGGTCTTAGTTTGGACTTTTGCGGGTCCCACACACTTCAGTCTGTCAGAGGAGTCCAGGGCGGCCTGGGCAGGGATTGCACAGCCCCTGCGCGTCGGTCTGGGCAATGCTGTGGTCTTACCAAGTCCTCCAGTTGACGTACATGGGACAGAGTCTGCTCACACCGGAGGTGTGGTCAGTCACCGCTTCTCCCGATTGTGTGCCCAGTAGGCCTGGGTGTTGCTGCTGCCTGGGGCTCTGTTGTGGACACAACCCTGCTTGACCCCCTTTCTCGGCCCCCTGTGCCCTCCCGACGTGTTCTCTGTGAGCCCACTTCCGCTGGGCCGTTCCAGTCACCACTCAGAGGTTTCGTCTTTGGAAAGAGTCCTTTTCAGGCTGAACATCGTTCAGAGTTTGTTAGCAGAAGGAATCAGCGTATTTATTATTCACTGAATCTTGTGACATCACTACATGTTTTAACCGTGTGTTGCCTGGTATTTTCCAGCATAGGGACTGTTGGCTCCTGCTTTGTGGGTGTTCTGGTGAGAGTATTCAGCAGCTGTTTCTTTTCCAGCTTGAACTGGGATGGTTTGATTTTGGCAGGCGAGAGCCACTCCCTCTCGTCCTAGGGTTTTAGTCAGGTTTCTGTTTCTCGACGCCAGGTGTGGGCTGGGTTCAGAGAGCACACACACGCTCTGTTGGCCACTAAATGCATGGACCGTGTGCCTCCTGCTGCAGACACGTGTCGCCCATGTTCCTCCTTGTTTGCATGCATGTTAATGTTGCTGGTGTGTGTGTGTAAACCAGTTATAAATACATGTACACAGATGTTCTGAAGTTAAACATGTATGCAGTACACGTATAGCATAAGTAAACATGCATATGTATATATTTGTAGACACATGTATACGAAATGGTTCTTAATGCCTTTTGAAATATCAAGTTCTCCACTTTTCTCGTTTTCATCTGTGTTTTACATGAAAAGGACCCTCACTTTTTCAGTCCTCCCTGCCCCCTTTGCTCACTTCAGTCCTAGTCCCCTGATGGTTCGATGTCACATGCTGGCTCAGCGGTGAGAAATGACGGCGTGTTTCTGTCCCGGAGACACCCTCCTCAGAAACAAAGCCCTCTGTTGTCAAAGTCCTGCCCCTTCTCCTTGCACTGGTGCTTCGGACTCACGGCTCGTGTTGTCCCCCTTGAAGTCTGTAAGACTAGAGCAGTTTTACCACCCGCAGTGGATCCGCTGCTGTCTTGGGTGGCTCTCCGCTCGTGGCTTTCCTACGAGGAGGTGGGGCGGAGATGCCCGAGAACGACGGTCCTGAGGGACTGGTCTGCTTCCCCATCCCATGGTGGAACCGGTACAGGAGGCAGGGTCTGCAGGGTGGGCGGCTTTGGAGCAGTGCGCCCAGCAAGGTGGGGAAGGTGGACCATGGTCCCCCTCCAGTCATGGTCACCAAAGAGGCCGTGTGGTGTCTCTGCCTTCAGATAGCTTCCTGTTACTTCTGGTGCAGAGCTATTCTTCCAAGGGTATTATGTACATTCAGGAGACCCCACCACCCCACCATTTGCTAGAATGTTCTGTGGAACCCTGTGCCTGGTACCCTTTGCTAAGATGAGACTTCTGTGTACTTGCCCTGCTACTAGTGAATCAACAGCCTGTTTCCTGGGTCTGTGGGTCTCTACTGTTTTCTACTGCCCTTGCATGTGAGTGGCAACATTGCTACTGTACAACATTGGGTGCAGCTGAGTCCCCAGGGTGCCCTATCTGAGGGCACACATGCTGTGGAGCCTGGGTACACAGGCCAGTGCCACCCGCTGGGGGAGCGAGGGGCCAGTGTGCTCACTAAGCACCTCTGCAGAACATTGCTGGACCCTTGGGCCTGGCAGTAGGGCGCCATCACTGACCCCTGGGGCTCCCCTTCCAACACGCCCTGCAGGGTCTTGCTCTGCAGCAGGACCTTCCGGAAACTCGGAGGGACGCGGTGCCCAGTTTTCTTTGACTTTCTCAGCGTTGATTCTGCTCTGTAGACACCGGAGGTGGCCTGGTGGTTCTGTTTCTGGTGAAGCCGCCACCCCACCTGCTCGATCTGTACAGGACTGTCTTCCTTCCTCTTCTCACCACGGCAAGGATGGTGGAGAAAGCAGCTGTGTGTGTGTGTCTATCAGGTCCCGGCACACGGTCCCAGGTGTAGACAGAGCCATGCACCTCTGGGCGGGCCCTTGCCCCCTTGCTGGTCACCTTGGCCATGGGCCAGATCTGCAGCCACCGTGGGAGAGGAGACCCTACCCATTCTCAGGGCCGCGTGGCAGACAGGCGTGACATCCAGCCTATCACTCGGAAAAGCCCGCACCAGTACAGAAAGCTCACTGCCACTTCACCTGTCTCCCAGGCGTGGGCTCTGGGGGCGACCGTTCTGTGTTTAGACTGCTTTAGCGTCTGACTTGGAGGCAGCCCCCCTGACAGAAGTTAAAAGCCAAACCTCCTGACAGAAGTTTGTTCCCTAGAAGCTGCTGATTCTTGGGGCGACAGGGCTGTCCCTGGGCCAGTCCTCGGTGTGCTGGGCATGTACTCGGGTGGAGGACGCCCTTCACTGCCCAGTGGTGCCAGAGTAAGTGGACACTGACATCGTAGGGCTGGGGACCTTGTACTGCTGGTTCTGCTTGGAACCAAACCGCAGAGGTGGAGGACCTGCCAGGGGCGAGCCCTTGGCTCAGGCCCGGCCTCCCGAGGGCCGCGTGTCCCGCAGGTTGTCATGGCGCAGCGGCGCGCAGCTCCTGACCGGCCCTCGGCCCTCCTCTCCTCTCTCTCGGCAGGTCGAACTGTGCCGAGAACATCCGCAAGCACATCCTGCACACCGGCAAGCACGAGGGCGTCAAGATGTACAACTGCCCCAAGTGCGACTACGGCACCAACGTCCCCGTGGAGTTCCGGAACCACCTGAAGGAGCAGCACCCCGACATCGAGAACCCCGACCTGGCTTACCTGCACGCAGGTAAGGCACGAAAGCTCCAAGTGGGTGCGGTTTTGAAGCGCGTTTCATTTGATTCCTCACAGCACATTACCGTCATGTATGTTAGTGTCTTTGAGTCCGGGACAGGTGCCTGCTCCCAGGCCCACAAAAGAGAACATTCCGGGTTCTCCCACTCGTCTGGGAACCAGTTTTTTCAGTAACGTTTTGTCAAGAGTAAATGTGACAGGATCGCTATCCCTGACAACATGGTTAATAATAGCACAGATTCAAAACAGTTGAACTGAAATTATCATTGTTTGTGCATCATGTCTTGGCTAATTGATAAAATTTTAAACTTCTTTTCACAAAATGTTTGCGATTGAAAATGTTATGCCTGACCCTTTGTGCCACGGTTTTCCAGTGAATACCTAGAAAGGAAGAGCATGTGACCAGGGAGAGAGTAGAACCACGCGCACGGGGGGCCTAATGCCTCTCGTTCCCCAGAAATTAGGGCGCCCGTGTTGGGGGTCCTGCCCAGTGGGAAGCTGGGCTTGCACAGCGCCTGCCGGCACGGGGCGCCCTCAGCAGGGGCTTCAGGGCAGTGAGGGCCGCGTTTTGTGTCTGCGGCTGTGACGCGGCCCTGCAACCACAGCCAGGCTGACCGTACCGCACCTCAGGTTTCTCGGGGACACCCGTGGGGCAGTGTCCGTGTAAAGGGTCGCTGTGAGGATCTGAAAAGCTGGTGGCCATGCGGGTCTCGGCGCGGCACCTCGGTGCCGGCCCCTGGGCGTGCTGGGGCCGTGGCTGTGCGGTGGCGCTGCAGGTGTGACGGCGGAGCACGAAGGTCGCGGGAAACCCCACACACGACACAGCTCTTCATTCGCAGACTCGTCGTGCGCCCGTGACTGGCTTTTTAAAGTGGTGGTAGGGCGTTTGTTAGCGATCTCTTTTGTATCTAGGGCAACTCATGAAAAACGGAAGCGGGTGCTTCGGTGAGGTGGTTACTGAAGAGGCTTTGAGCTGTGCAGATGGCATGAAGTGGAAACACCCTCTGGTCCCCTGGTCCCATGGGGTCTGCTTTTACATGAGTGTGTGATGTCCAGATCCCAGGACTCCTGCCCCTGTGGGGGGTCTTCCGCTTCCAGACACGGCCCAGTAAGACTGTGTCCATGGAGGGTGGCTGTCCACCACGGGCCGCCTTCCTGGTGCTGTCCTCATGGCGCGGCTTCAGCCTGTCTGCCTCCCCCGTCCATGGCTCCAGCAGAACAAGGGACATGGGTTATTCCCCAGAGAGCAGAAGGAGGGCGGGGAGCTGACCGCAGAGCGCAGAGCGTGTTCCCGCGATGCCCCGCATGGAGGGGCAGCCGCCCTGCTCAGCAGCTGCATCCCAACGAGGCCCAGGGAGCCTTGGGAGGGTGCGAGGTGTCATTTGTGTAAAAACGTGTCAGGAAAAATGACCCCCTTTTTTATACGTGCAGGAGGCTCATGCATGTGTAGCCCTAGTTGGGGTTGGTATTTTCACGGTTCTGTTGGGATGGTTTTTCTCTGTAAGTCTCAGTAGCAGTCCTCAGTGTTTTCAGAGAAAATCCTCTCGGGACACACGGGGTGTCAGCTGTTGAGGCTCCCCTCTGCGTGGCAGGGTAGTGCTCCTCCATGATCCCCTTTCTTTTGTAGACTTGGTTGGGTTAAGAGAAGACGTTGGAAAGGTAAATTGTTTAGGTGGACAGAGACTTTGGCCCGGGGCAGTCCATCAGCCGGACCCATCTGAGGTGTGTGAGGCAGGCTCTGTGGCGGAAGCCCGGGAGCCCCACTGCGCTGCTCTCCGTCTCTGTGGCCTGGCAGCGGGATCAGGGGCCACAGTGTGCATGTGTCCTGATGGCAGGACGGGAGGGGTCCCATTGTGGCCTTGAACCTCAGGTGAAGTTCACTGGAGGTCCAGTCCAGAACAACCCTGGCAGCTGCCCCCTCTGGTATCTGCATGAGGAATCTGTTGAGAATTTGCTCACCCCAGCTCAGGGACACACACGTGCGGTTCTTTGAACAAAAGGCTGAGTTGTGAAACTGCCCCGACGCACAAAGCCCCTCTCACCTGGCCCAGCTGCACCAGGTGTACGCGGCACCTAAAAAACCCTTGGCATGAAAACCTTAAACACAGAGACAGGCAAGAGTGTAACTGCGTCATTTGGGGTACTTTGTTTTTTAACTGCAACTTTATGCTTATTATCATTACCCTTTGCGTTCAACATGCTCTGTGTGTGTTTCCGGTGTGCAGCGTGCAGCGTGCTCGTTAGTCCTCTTCCTCACAAAGCACCCCAACACTTCCAGTGCCTACCCACAGCCCTCACAGTGACCCCAGCATTATTGCCTGAGTGCCCTGGGCTGCACTTGACCTCCCAGGAGATGATACTTGGATATATGCAGGTTAAAAGAAGGTATTTTTGTGCTGGTTGGAAACCAGTTCCGCAGAAACAGGGTTTTCTGTGGTGTTCATCCCTGGCAGGCTGCTGGGTGGGGCCTGCAGGTGTGTGGGTGTGGGGCGCACACAGAGACCCCAGAGCCAGGCCTGTAGATGCCACACTGGTCTGTCCTTGTGCCACTGGCTGAGGCTGGGCATGCGTCCCAACCTCTGAGCGCAGACTTCTTCCCAGCCATGTCAGAGTGTGGGGACCATCAGGAAGTCCCCCCCGCACGGTGGCACTCCACCTTTCCGCAGGCCTGGCTGTGGGGCAGGGCTGGCTTCCACCTCAGCCTCATTCCCTTCCTGGGTGACTTGGGAGCTCTGCTTCCACCCTGTGGGTCCCTGTCTGCTGCCCCTCTGTGAGGCAGGGGTAGTGGCGCCTCAAGGCGGAGCGTCAGCTGCCTGCAAGGGGAGACAGCACAGACCCACAGGCCCACAGGTGCGCCCGCAGCAGGGCGCCGCAGTCGGACTGCTCAGCGGTGTTCAGGCAGCAGGGGAATGGCTCGGTACTGTTTTCCATTCTCTACTCCGGAGCTGTAAGGGCTACCTGTGAGCTTTAACTTGGGGTGTAGCTTCGTATCTTAGAAAACAAGATTCAAGTAGTTATTCAACTTTTTAAGTAAATGTGGGTATTTTAGAAATGGAGTAATCAATTTGCAGGCATTTGGGGATTTTCTAGTAATCCTTTTGTTAATATCGAAATAGTAATATAAAATGACTTATAGCTCACGTGCTGTGCGCTTACGTAACGTAGTCTGAATTGTTGCAGTTCCTTGAGACCGAGAGCCGTGTGAGCGATGGTGTTATTGGCTGCCTTGCCTGTGTCCCCGCCACTGGGGCCATCTGTGCGAGTCTCGCTGTCCTCGTGTCTGTTCCTGCTGACTCTGGACGTGCCTCCCCCTCCCCACCACGAGGGGCGTGCTGACGCTGTCCACTGGGATCTCCGACTTGTCACTCTGCCTTTTCAGTTACGCGTCTTGGGCTGTTCACGCTCTGAAGACAGACCACAGAGTGCTCGCACCTTCGGGGCTCTGTGTGCACATGCCCCTGTGGTGAGGCGGTGTGCTGCCCTCGAGTTGGGGAGCGTCTGGTTTCACGCTTGTTCCCCGGGCCCCCATCTTGTGCTCGTGCTGGTGCAGCTCCACCAGCTTCCCTGCCGCTGCCCTTCGCCTCTGGCTGCCGCGACAGCTTGGCTCTTTCACAGAACAGCCTTTACTTCGGCTGACCTCCGCTCGCTGTGGTTCTCGATAGACTCAGCAGCCAAAAACCAAAACCACTTCTGTGCCCACCGAGTGGGACATGTGCAGGCCCAACGTGCCTGCTGGAGCGGCTCCTCCCGCAGCGGTGAGACGGGCGGCCAGGAGCACTGTGGCCGCACAGAGGGTGTGTCCCCGGGCCACACTGTGGCTGAAGGGAAAGCAGCCTGCTGCGTCATCCTGGTGGGCCGTCCTGATGCTTTCCATTCGTGGCCCAGGACAAGCTCCTCCACGAGTTGTGCACTTTTCTGTATATGCTTTAAAAAAACAAAAGGCTTCTATTCCACCCCCCTCCACCCCCGATTTCTAAAGAGGCTCGTTGAGGTCCACTGTAGCTCTGGTAGGGCAATATTTGACCATCTCGTGAATCCCCACAAATAGACGTCAAATTAAAAGTGGCCGGAAGTCTTTGTCACTGTACACTGACCATTTTTTTAATTTTGTGAAGTCCACTCCACATTGAAAGTGGTCTGTATTTATCTTTACAGTTTTAGTGATGCACTCCTGCCATCTCTGTTCACCAGGAGTGAGCTCAGTGCTCACTTGAGGAAGAATTACATGCACTTTTGTGTTTGCAATACAAGTGACCTTTGATTGGCCCCACGTGGTTCTGTCCCAGACGCTGTGCACCTGAGCTGAAGGCAGGGCGGGTGGAGATGGAGAAGGTCAAGGGCAGGCCAATGGGAGCGTGCTGAGGCTCTTCATGGCATGCCAAAGGGAGTTTTTCTCGAGAATTCCAAGTGACAGACCTCGAGCAGAGCCTCTGCAGCTCAGAGACTTGAGTCTGAGGAAGTCAGCTCCCTGCTTGGGGGCTGCGTCCCTGAGGGGCCCAGAGGGGTGTAGCTGCTCTCCAAGAGTGGGACCCTGGGCAGGACCAGGCGGTGGCTGAGGGGTTTCAGGGCTTCCTTGGAGCAGCTGGAGCTTCTAGTGCAGTGAAGGTTGACACCTTTTCTAAAGTGGCGATCCAATTTTGTTTCTTTTCAGGGGAATTTAGGCATTAAATAATGGCATGGTATTTTCCCGAATTTCTTCTATTTTTCTGCTGTCATGGTTTTTCTAATCATTTAAATTAATGTGATTTTCATCAGTTCTTAATACATTCAGACTTAATCATTTTCAGAATGTACATTAGATTATGACCTGAACAGCACGATAGCAGATGAAGCTGTCACACTATCTTTACAGATTGGGGGTTTCACATTCTCTAAGGTGATCAACTTTTTAATTGTTTATAACATATTATTTAATGGCATTTAACCGTCTTCCATAGCATTTTCCTCTTATCCACTTACAAGAATAAAAATGGGAAAGTTTGACGCTTATCTAAACTCCAAATCCTTTTTCTTTCTAGTGGTAACTAATGCAGTATGATTGACACTATACTTAATTGACCCCTTCATTCTGTCCAGTGTCTCGCTTCAGCTCAGGTGGGTGGAGTCTCTCTTTCCGCCCGCCCGCTCACCTGCACAGCGCAGATGATGCCTCCTCGGCCTCCTGCGTCTGCCCGCCCCGCCGATTTAGTGGGGTGTTCACATGGCCTGGTGTAAAACATGTTCTCCATCATTAAAAACTTTAGTATGCTGATATATAGGCCGTGGAGGGAGTGGTCTCTCCTTGATTCCTTGGCCCTCTGTCCCTATTTTTAACCCTGGGACTCTCACCCCTTTGTTACTTGGATGCGCTGACACAGGTTGTGACATTTTGAATAATAAATCGTTTTGTGAAAAGGCCCCAAAATCCCAGAAAATCCTGACAGTTTCTCATTGGTTCCCCCTTATAATAAACCAATTATTACTTCAACCTAAAAAGGCATGAAATTTCTCGTGACAGATTGCTTTGGTGAATCCATGCTGACTCACTCCCATTAACTTGTACTTCGGATGTATCATTAAGCTCATCCGTAAGGATCATCTCAGACTCATTTCCTAATATAGATGTTAGACTCGCGCTGCGGCTCCCAGCCTCTCCCACTTTCTTTTCAGACTTCAGACTGGATCCCTTGTTTTCCAGCCTCCTGACGTTCCCCCACTAACAAAGACTCCCTACAGTAATTAACAGCTCGCAAGTGGGTTCTTTAACCTCAGGCACCATCTATGGGCTAATTTACTGCTTTTCTGACTGCTGCTGAATGTCTTTGTTCCTCTGAAACTCCTGTCGGAGGCTTCCGGCATCCAGAGGAGCCCGTGCTTGGTGTCCGATGTGACCACAGCGAGGCCGACAGGGTGCTGGCCGATGGGACACCGGGCAGCCTGCTTCTCCCTTGGCGTCTCTCTCATGCTCACCCTGCTAGAGCTCCTGGAATCACAGCTCTCGCCACCCCTGCATCCCGTGCGGTCAGCGGGCGAGGAGCGTCCAATGTGCGGTTGCCATCCGCCCTGTGTCCCTGTCGTGGGGGGCGTCTCTCAGCTCAGTACTGTTCACTGGCCAGTCTGGCAGGCCCTCCGCCTCATCGCTTCTGTCTTCTACTAAAGAATGTGCTGGAATAGGTGTTTTACAGCCTAATCACACATCCTTGAGTACTTTTAAATGGAGCCTGCGTGCAAATAGCACGCTCTGCCTTTGCTTTGCTCTGTCTGGAAGCTCCCTTCGTCTGCCATACGTCGTGGAGCAGGGCTAAAGGAGCCGTCTGCCCCTCTGTCCCTCGTCCAGCCGCTGCCCCTGCCGGCTGCCCCCCTGCAGCAGGGCCACCCTCCTGGGGCCTGTGGCTTCCTGCTTCAGGGGTTGGGTGGGGTCTTGAGGAACTCTGGGATTCCACACTGTCCCCATTGGCCTTTTGCATTGCAAAGAAGGAAAGAGGAAGGGGAAGAATAGTGTCCACTGCTAGGCCATTACAGCTTCACAATGAGTGTCTCTGGCTTTGGGGGGCTCTGTTCCCAGTGTCACCCCTGGTTTGAGAACTCGGGTCTGGAAGAGGTGAGCTGCCTGAGAAGGGCAGGAGGGCACATGGCTGCACTGAGGCCCACAGCAGGCCACACCTTTTTGTCTTTGCAAGAGGCTGTGGCTCCCGACCGAGCACACCCAGCACCAGGGGCTCGAGAAAGGCTTGTCATGGAAGCCTTAACAGCTTTGAGACTTCACACGGTCCAGAAACGGGCACCAGGAAGGCCTGTGTCAGTGGGATATGATATCAAAATCACCAGAATGAACATTTTCACAGCTGTGCCTCTACTGCCAGCTCAGGGCCTGGCAGACAGGCAGACAGGCGGACAGATGGACAAGTCAGTGAAGGGAACAGGGCTCGCAGGGTCCTGACTTTGTGGCCGTTGAGATGTGTGACTGGGAGCCAGTCACTTGGCCATCCTGTGCCTGCATTCCCGGCTGCATGGCTGGCAGCACATGCAGCCTTGCTTTGGGACACGAGCTTCCAGTGAAGGAATGCATGGGAAGGAGTGGTCAGGGTGCCCAGGTTGAGATTTTCCTTCCGAGAAAAGCTGCGTGCTTCTGTTTTAGTAACAGGGGAGTGGAAAGAACGGCCCTGTACCAGGGATGCGGGTGTGGTCATGGCCGCACGTGTCTGCACAGCCACCAGCGCAGGTGTGCAGAGTGCAGGCTCAGGAGGCCTGTCTGCAGCTTCTCAAAGTGGGGACTGAGCCCCCGATTCATGTGGAGCACTTCTGGTCCGTGTCTGGTACCTGCTGGAGGTCTTTAAACCCAATTTTTAAAGAAGAATGTAGTGCTGAAATAACATCCTTCCCACTGTACGTTTTAATATTCTGTGAAGTCATACTGACATTCAAACATTTGAAGTCCAAGCACCCAATAAAATACAGCTGTTGTCAGTGACACCTCACAGAATTGGCTGACAGTATCTGGAACCCACGGGGATCTAGTCAGTCCGTCACCTTTGGGGTGCCTTGGGCCCCGAGAGCTCACAGGAGCAGGCTGTGGTGCCCAGATGTGAGGGAGGCAGTCTAGAGGGCGGTTTTATTTCTGTCCAGAACCCCGTCCTCTCTTCTCCTAGGAGGCCTTGCGGGGGGAGCCAGCCTGCATGACCTGCAGCCACAGGGAGACTTTCTTCTAGGCTCTCACCACGCTGCCCGAGGTCACGCAGGTGCGGGCCGCACGCCTGCCAGAGTGGCCCTCTGGTCCCGCCTGACAACTGCATTCATCAAACTTTTCAGGGAAAAATGGGTCTTGGAAAGTTCCAGTGGGGGCGGTGTGATCGTATCAGGTAATTGATGTGGCTTTCACTTTTATATAGACCTCTTATCAGCCATGCAGTTCAATACAATGTGTATATTAAAAGGTTTGCACACCCTCACAGCATATCTTGACCCAGCTGAATGCAGTCTCACAGGCGGGACCGAGGCGGCTCTGGGCGAGGCCGCGGGCCAACACTGTGGCTCAGGTCGGTGCTACCTTGCAGCCATTTTGTCGAGAACAGCGTTACAAGTTTTTTAAATTATGAGGAAAATTTGGGTGTACTGGGTAATTAGCTTTGAAGTTCCGTTCAGAAGAGGTAAAAAAACCACATTATCCATTGTAACCTCATTGATTTCTATTTTTAATGAGCAGAATTGCCATTGAGCAAGTTGTCCATGTTTTACTTTTTTGAAATAATTCAAAGCTTACAGAAAAGTTGCAGAAACAGTACAGGAAGCTCCATACCAGTTTTCACCCAACTTCTGCCAGCATAGACCTCTCGTGGACCACAGTGCAGCTGCCACACCAGAGGCGCTGCCCCGCCCCAGGCGCCCTCCAAGGCCACCAGTTCCGGCCCTAGGGCTCAGCCCAGGGCCCAGTGTGTCCTTCAGTGCTATACCCCATCGTCTTCCCCAGCGCCTGCTGGGTTTCAGTCTGTCCTCCTCTTTTGTGACCCTGAGACTCTTCAGGGACGTGGATCAGTTATTTTGCAGACTGTCACTTACTTTGCATTAGTCCGATGTTTGCTTGTGATTTCATTCCGGGTATCTTAAAACCCCCCAGGACAGCCATGCCGTGCCCCAGGGGCCCGTTTCTGGGGGTGGAGGGGACGTCTTTCCTTCTGTGCCACAGACGGACTGACTCCCTTAACCACTAAGCATCTTGGGGAGCTGGTTTCTGATTGCGTGCGTCCCCTGCAGCGTCTGCCCTGACAGGACGTCAGGACGGGTGCCCGCACAAGACCTTCAGGGACCTCAGGGCAACCGTCTCCTTCCTTACCTTTGCTGGGACATTCTCTAAGGAAGAGCTGTCCCTTCCCTCCCGGTCACTCTCTGGGCCTTACGTTAACCCCTGTGCGTGCGGACTTCGCTCGCTCTGAGGTGTACAGTGCAGGGGCACTGCCACCCACTTTCTTGCTGAGACTGCTCCAGCTTTGCCACAGCGTGCTCCTTCAGGTGGGCTTCTGCTCTCCGATGCACCCCCAGCCCTCTGGGGAACCTTGCTCTGCTTTCTGGCCCCACACGGGCTCCAGGACCCGGGTCCTGACACCAGCCTCTTCCTGCGGCGGCGCTGGTTCCTCTCCGGGAGAATGGAACGGAGGAACCAAGACACATGCTCTGTGTGGACTCCGTGCGCCTGCCCACCGGGGAGCACCGGGGAGCACACGAGTGCGTGGCAGCCCCTCAATCCCACGAGCGCGAGGCGTTGTGTCCATGCACATACCTAGAGTAAGTTCTCATAGGCCTGAATGGAAGAACTAAAATTACGAAAGCCTTAGAAGAAAGCATAAACAAATCCTTGTGACTTTCTATTAAGCAGTGGATTTTTTTGACATGACACCAAAAGGACAGACAATAAAGGAAAAAACAAATTGAACTACATGAAAGTTAAAAATTTTCAAACCTCCAAGGTAACCATTAAGATGAAAGGGAAACGTGTACAATGGAAAAATAAACTATAAACCTATCCAATAAGGGAATCATATCCAGAATATATAAAGAACCCGCGTAACTTAATACCTAGCCAAATAACCTAATTAAAAATGCGCAAAGGACCTGACTAGCCATTTCTCCCAAGACAATACTTACATGTCCAGTGAACACAGGAAAAGAGGCTCGACATCATTTCTCGTTAGAGAAATGCACGCCAAGGCCGCCGTGAAATGCCACGTCGAGGCAGCTCCCTCGCTGGCAACCTGGAGCAGAGCTGCTGTGAACACTGGCGGGCGGGCTTCTGCGTGAGAGTAGCTCACTTCTCTGGGGAGATGCCTGGGCATGCGCTGCCTGGACATGTTACGTGTATTGTTAACTTTCAAAGAAACTGCCAAACTGTTCGTCAAAGTTTCTGTAAATTTTAATTTTATATTTATGTTGACTTGCTTAGTAGGGACAGTTTCACTTCTGCAATACAAAAAAGTCTGGAGATTGACCATATAACAGTGTGAATATATTTGTACCGAAATGTTCACTTAAAAGTGGTTAAGATGGTAAATTTTATGTTACATATATTTACCACAGTTAAAATTTTAAATATTACAAATATATATGAAAACCAATTGCCCTTGTCTTTTCTATATTTTATGCACATGTCCTTATCGGAAAATATTAACTAGGTGTCTCCGTTGGTGAGGGGTCATTAGGGAAGCGAGTTGATTGGGACGGGAAATGAAAATGGGGAAGTTAATACAGAAATTATACTAATTGGCTTGAGACTCTAAAATTAAATAGACCAAAAAGATGTTATATGGTACATGCTAATCAGTATCTGAAATATATAAATCGATTGCGTAAGTTTACAGTTAATTTATGCAGAAAAATATGAAGAAGCAAATATTTTAGCTTACAGACATGCTTACCCTTTCTTATTTTTTCCATTTTTTTAAATGTCCAAGTCAGATTAAAAACACTTAAATACATTCTTTTAATAGATGAAATCCATCATAGTAAAGCAGTCACTTAAATCACCTAATAGCTTTTATTGCGGCAGAGTACAGCGAGGCCTGGCCTTGATCAAATCGTGCTTCTGAGGCCGGCCTGGATCCTCGCCGCACACCCTGCTCAGACGGGCCCACCCTCACCACAGCCGCCACCACTGGGTGCTGCAGGCCTGTCAGCGTGATTGGCAGAGTGTCACTCTTTTGTCGTCGGGAAAATCGTCATTTTAATGCATGCTTAAAATAAAAACCGCACAGAAGTGATTTCCTGTTTATACAGGAAAAGGTGAGACTCCTTTGCACTTTAGGTGGATGAATTGTGCACATTGCATAGAACATAGAATTTCATTTTCTTCTTATTGGGAGAGAACTCTTTTTAGGAAGCTGCCTCTCAGGATTTCCTCTGCATTCACTGTCTAGGTCACTAAGTTAGAGGGAATTGTAAGACCAGTTTCTTTCCAGATTCTGGCCGCGGACAGATTTAGGAGTCAGATTTATGTCAATTAATCTATTTTAGTGATAAATGTCTGAGAGTGATTAAATAAGTTAATATTTGTAAAGCACTTACAATAGTGCCTGGCACATATTAAGTGCTCCGTAAGTATTTAATTAATAAAATATTGAACTGAAATTACTCTATGTCTTCTGGGTTCCTTTAAATTACGTCAGTAGGTGCTGCTTCTGAGTGACCAGAGTAGAGGTTCCAAGGGGCACTTCACACTGACTTAGGTGACCAGGATTGGTGGTGTGACTTGCACATTCACGTTTATCTACCCTGTTCTCTCAGTTAAAAACAAGACTTTCTAATAAACAGGCCCTTTGCTTTGAAAACATTGTTAGTGTGAAATGGCAGAGACCTGAAAATGCCTAGGTAGTTTTCTTGAAATTTTAGGGTACTGATTGGTAGCTCTGTGGTCGGTCTCACCTAAGGTTTTTTGTTTTTTTAAAGGTACCCATCCCATGACCTTCCCCGTGTGTCAGGAAGTTAAGTATCATACTTCAACATTCTTTATCTTAGTAACTACATACTTACTGAACCTGTTGGCATTTCTATGGAGCATTTAGTCGACACCGAGCCTGTGGTGCTTCTGCGTGTCCTGCAGATAGTCCCTCAGTAGGATTAGGCTTTGTCAGGTCAGCCTTGACGGGCAGACAGCCAGCTTCAGGAGAAATCAGGGACCGGACTGAAGAGGCGCTGGGTGCTGTAGTTTAGTGACTCGTAAGCGCTCTCACTGGTGAAGCAAGTGTTGGAGACAGTGTTTGCTGCAGGGATGGAACGGTCCGCTGACTCGTGCAGCTCAAGTGCAAATGAAGATGATTAACCTCAAGTGCAAAAGGCAAGCAAAGAGTGCTTGACTTTGTAAGAGCTGTGTAACAGGAGAGGTGTAAAGAGAGGCAGGCCAGCACTGAGCCGCGGAGAGGCTGTGGGGTCAGTGGAGAGGGCCGTCGGGAGGGGGCTGCAGCGCCAGGCTGCAGAAAGCTCGGGCACTGGGCCTCAGAGCCGAGGGAGAGAGCAGTGCAGTGGCAGCCCTGGAGCAGCGGCTGGGCGCACTCCTGCTCCCCGTTGCTGCACTCCCCTGCTGCTCTGGGGGGCCGTCCTTGCCCGCGTCTCTGGACTGCCCACCCTGTGGGTCGTGGGTCGTGGGGTCGTGGGTTGTGAAGAGCAGTTTGTGCAGTGCCTGCTTTCAGATTGTGAATCTCTCACTGAAGAACTGATGGTGTTTTTAGATATGACTCTGGTACAGCACTTCCTGCATTTTTTCATTCCAATTTCCCCATCTAAGAAAACATGCTAGACATTGTTACAGTTTGTGTTCACTGTGAACATACCAAATTTAATTTTTTTCCATTTAAAATTCATATTTTTATTATTTATCATGACCAGTTTGTGTGTGTTCCTCTCCTAGGCCAGAGGTGTCCAACCTTTCGGCGTCTCTGGGCCACACTGGAAGAAGAGTGGTTGTGTTGGGCAACACATTAAATACACAAACACTAACAAAAATTGATGAGCAAAAAAAGAAAGGTCTTAAGACCACATTCATAGCCACCCTGGGCCACATGCAGCCCACAGGCCGCAAGTTGAACACCCTCGTTAGGCATTAAGATGTCAAGATATTCACCCATGACATTAATATGTACAGTCATTCTCACTCAACATCTACGAAATAATAGTTGATCATCACAATGCAAATCCAATCGAATGTGTGTGGCCTGAAGGCTCTGACTGGGCCTGCGCCTTTGTGTCTAGCTCTCCTTCCTTGTTGTGGGTTCGCATGCCAGTGGGTCGGTGCCCCTCGGGGAGCCCAGGGCCACAGCTCAGCTCAGGACAAGCCCGCCCTCCCCACCCTCTATGCCGGCTCCCAAGCACGCCAGGTCCTCATGACCTCTCCACATGTGGCCCTCGGCTCAAAGGTCTCTGTTGCCCAAGCCATAGTTTGGTCACAGAAGCAGACCATTTGGAATGCTCTGGAAAAAGGAATTGATCCTGGGGACTGCACCTTTCCTGACCGTGGGAGCGCAACCCAGTGGTCCATAATGGCATGAATTCTGTTGTACATATGAAAATCCACTTCCCACCCAGGAGTTTAAACGCACTGCCATATCTTATACACATCATGTATTGGGTCTTTTTGGCAAAATACTACTTTTTGTTACACCAGGCAGATGGTTGAGTGAACCTAAGGCCGATTTGTGAATATTACGTTTACAGACTTGAGACTATGCTGGATTTGAGTCACAGGGATCTCCCTGCTCTTACACACAGACGTGGGAAAGGCGGTGTGTTTAGGGAGGACCACACACACTAGGCCAGGGGCGCGAGCTGCTCCGGGCACCCACAGCGCCCACGTCGCAGTGCCGCGTGCCGGCACCCCTGTCAGACTGTCTGCGGGCACGTCCTGCGTGGCTGTCGCGTTTGTTCTTTCCCTCCCTCTTCCCGTTCCAGTGGTTTTGCCTCATGCCTGTGAACGGGCCACATGAAATTCAGGGTTTGCCCTTCCTCCTCTGGCTCCTTAGAGCCCTGGACCTTAGCATGTACGCCCTTCCTGCGCCCCCGCAGCAGCTGTGTGTTCAGACCTGCCTTTTACAGCCACGCAACCCCGTTGCCGAGGATGGTGGTTTGGCACTAAGGGTCACGTCTGTGAAGACTGTGTGCTTTGCACCGTGGTACTAATCTAATGGTTTTTATTGCATGATCATTGAAAATCCAAAACCTAGATTTTTTGTATTTCTACCTTTGGGTAGATTTCCAGGTAGTATTTATTATAGTGATTTTTTTTCACCTATTTCTTGACTCTGACTGTGATATTAACCTTTTATAATTAAGACGCTCTGTCTCCTTGACACACAGTATGCCCTTTTAGTTCTTCTTAATTTTCTTTTAACCTCCGATCATTTTTTAAGAATTTCATCCATTTACTCATGTACCACTTCGTTGGTACCTTTCAAATGCTAAATGCTGTCTCATTTATCCTTTGTAACCATGCTGAATTTTTCTGTCCTTTTTAATATTTAGGTTTTATTGGATGAATGTAGATTGCACCTTCTCTAACTGTGTCTTAAATAATTGCCACTTAAGGGAATTAAGAACTACAAGGGAAGGAAAATGCTGACCCATAGACTAAGCAGAGGGGGGAAACGTTCCCACTGGGTCCAATTTCCTGAGAAGGACCATCAGGATAGTGGTGAGGGCCTGAAATTATGGTTGGAACGACCTCCAGCAAACGATCAGCTCACGAAGGAGCTTGCCTGTGTTTGCACCAAGCAAACCAGGGCCAGGGAGCCATCACTCCACCGAAGCAGGACAGACAGCTCCCTGTCCTTGGCGGGGTTACGGCAGCCGAGGGGAGAAGGCAGTCATTCAGACCAGGGAGGCAGCGCCACCACTGCGGGTGAGACATGCTCCAAGGGTCCATGCAGGCACGTGGAGGGGAGCTCGGGTCCAGAGGGAGGTCGAGAGAGTGCCTTCGTGAATTCTGAGCATGCGCTCTGGTCACATCGCCTAGCTGTTGCTTTGGAACTCAGGCTCTGTGGCTTGCCAGACGTGGGCATTCACCTGGACAGGCAGACCTGAGTGTCCCCAGACCACCAAACTCCACGCTTGTGTGCCATTGTCTTTCATTCTGCCGTCTGGACTCTTGAGAGTGAGGATATTGACAAATCAGAACTGAAATACCAGACAGTTGGTCCTTTGTTGTTTTAGTTAGATCCTTCTGTATTGACAGCTAATCACTATGACATTTTTCTGTTTGTAAACCACAAGCATAAGATAACAAGTAGATTTTTTTATATAGAGTCTGGCACAAATAATGCCCCCTTTTTATTACAAAATCTTTTATTACAAAATCACAAGCCTATGATTCTGTAACACAACAACATCACACTCGAGCACACCATACGACATTTTAGGCGAAATGTGCAGATTAAAACTGTAAATTGTTACTCCCTATTATGACCCCACCGGCCACATTCACGCAGGCCTCACGTCTGCGGGGCCCTGTGTAACGACGCTCAACAGCCTGGCAATGACCGGACGTCAGAAGACCGACTCGGGACTGGCGTAAACAATGAGCCGTGTTTCCTAGTCTCTCACTGGTCTTGGACACTTAGTAATGGAAGTGGGAGGGGAAAGACAAAGGAGTAGATGGCAACTAATTAATAAGAGGCCTTGTATCTTTGTTCTGAAAACACTCACGTGAATTTTACTTTTATCTTAAATTGTTGCATAGCAGGGGAGGATGCAGACAAATGCCATGGCATTGTGTGAACTTGAGGGCTACATAAGACATGGGACAAAACCAGAGAGGAAAAGAGAAACGAAGTTTTACATCAGCAATGAGAAAATATTTGCAACACACGGGGCAGAGATGGGATTGATACACCCTGGCATTCACACGGAAGGTCACTCTTCCTACTTTACAGAACCTCTCTCAAGTCGATGTCTTAAAGAAGGCAGAGTGTACTGGTGTTCTAGAACGCAGAGTGTCGGTGAGCGCAGGCGGAGGTGTCTGACCTCACCTGCTGCCAGTGCATCAGAGCTGGGAGATGCCGACTTTTGCCCGTCGGTCGGAACCCAGAAGGCCGAGAATGACAGGTGATGCCTCACTGGGAATCTCCCATATTCCTGGGAGGAGAGTGTGTTGCTGACACTGTTGCAAAGTGAGCTTAGACATACTTTCAGATTTTAAACGGGCCTATCATTTGCCTCAGCAGTTCTGTGAAGCAGAGTGCGTGTGTCCTAGTGTGCAAGGATGCTTCATTGTGAGTGGTTGTGATGGCCGAGAGCTAGAAACCACACACATGCCTGGCAGGAGGGGACTGTTCAGGGCACGGGCAGGGCGCAGCTGTTAGAGTGAGCTGGGCACGTGCGTGGCCACCGTGTGGCGGCTCTTTCTTTCGGGGGGTGGGGCAGGGACACCCGGCATGTGTGTCTGAGCAGCAGGCGGCAGCGCGTCCCCGTCGGCCCCTCGGGGGCCGTCTGGGTGGAGATGGGACACCGGGCTCTTGTCCTTCATAGAGCTGGTGCTCCAGCGGCTCTTCTTCGGGACGGGTGTGTGTCCCACTCCAATGCGAGCTTCTGAAAAGACGCGAGAGGGGCACGTTGGGATATCCCCAGTTCCCGTTTCCGTGTATGTGCTAGTTTAGGAAAAATGATGAGCCTAAAGATAAAAGCTTTTCTGTACTTTCTACAGAATGTTGCTTTTTATATTCAAAAGAGAAAGCAGGAAACACCTCAAGAGCCAGAGTTCAGGAAGCAGGCCCCTCTCTCCCAGGCGTAGCGCTGGCCTGGGGGTCAGGGGGAAACGGGTGCCTCGTGCGGAGGTAGAGGAGCCTGGGTCCTGAGCCCGCGCCGCCCCTTCCCCCGCATGGTCCCGGGGTGTGCAGCCTCCGATTTTGTGTGGAGGAAATGGGCGAGACCTCCCTGATCATGGAGGTCCGGAGAATTAGCTTGTCCCCTCACGAGAAGTCTCTGTCACAATGCCTCTCAGACAGGACTTGCCCGTGCAGCCCTCTCCTTTCTCCTGAGACGCCCACCAGGACAGCAGCAAGGAAGGTCGCTGGTCAGCTGTGAGGATAGCGCCGTGGGCCAATCCCCTGGGCCCCTGCCCTGGGAGGTGGTGCTGGGCGAGGCCAGCAGTGACCAGTGACCCCAAAGCAAACCCAGAGGAACGGGGTTGGGGGTGGGGAGACAGTGGAGGTGAGGGGCTGGGGACAGGTGAGTGGTATTGGAGACCAGGGGGTAGGTGGAACCACCTGCCTGGCCTGAAGGCGTCTCAGCAGGGCGCAGGAAGGGAATTGCTGGGGGGTCTGGGGCAGAGGTTGGCCCTCTGGTAGGAGGAGCCAGGGCCTGGGCAGACTCCAGACCGGGGCTGGGAGGAGAGGCCACAGGTGAGGCAGGAGAGGCTGTGGGGAGGGTTTTGAACCAGGTGAACAGGAAACTGGGGAAGTGGCCGCAGGGGACCTGGTGAGATGAGCTGCTTTGCTCAGGTGCGTGGGGCCTGCGGGCTGCTGCGTCCTGCCCTGCCAGCTCCTCCAGCAGGAGGCGGCCAGCCCCACTCTGCGCCCCAGAGCAGGGTGCATGCCCCCCAGGTGTCCGCTGCGAGGCTGTGCTGGCTCCCACTGGAGGTCCTGACCCTGCAGCTGGGGGGGTCTGCGTGGGGGGCAACTTCCTGTTCTGAGAGAACTGCCTGCATTTCCCTTATTATTCACGTGTTTCTTAATTGGGTTACTTGAACCATGTATTTTCCTTCCTTTTTTCTTTTCTTTTCCCTCCCTCCCCCTTCCTCTTTTCTCTCTTCTGTCTTGGTCTTTCTTCGAAAACGTTTGCACAGACTCACCTCTTGTCAGCTCAAGGCATGGCGAGGGAAGGCTCCGGGGGCCCTGCCTGGCCAGTGCAGGGAGAGGGGGCGGCCAGGCTGGAGACACTCTGGGGGTACCCTCCCACACACTCTTCCTCTCTTGAAACTACTTGATTCGAGGCTCTCCTATTGGGTGTCTCTCCTTCCTGTTACTCTCCCCGAATCTTGGCTCAGTGATTTTTGGGATGTCCTGCATAATGACAAACTGCTTCTGCCACCCCTGATTACTTACCCACATGCACCCTGAATTCCTGAATGTCCTTGGGCATTTTTGGAGGGTGTCTTCAGTCTCCACAGGTCTCGCCCTCAGCACCCCACCATGCTCCCTCGGCCTGACTGCTGCAGGCCTGTCACCAGCACACTTCCCAGAGCTGTCGGTCCCGGTGCGGTGGGCTCCCTGGCGCGGCATCTTCCCTGTGGAGACCCGCATTTGTGCCTCGGGGGCTCGTAGTGGGCTTTCTCACCAAGGACCCATGGACTGAGAGGTGGGGATGGGGTCCCAGGCATGCAGGGAGAGACCAAAACAAACATGCGTGTGTGGTGTGTGTGATGCAGTGGTGAGCAATGTTTGACTGTCTCCAAGAAAATGGCGTTCTAATGAATCAGAATGCTCAAAGTGCTGTGAACTAGGTTAAGTACGTAAATTATTCCTTCTTTAAGTAGTAAATGAAGTCGCCGGAGTTTTTTTCCCTTCCTTTATTCCCTGTTACATGAAGCCTGTGTTCGATGACAGCAACGTGGAGGTCTGTCAGAGACGCTTCTAGAAGAGAAAGCACAAGGCTTTGAGCTGAGCTCGGCTACGTAAAGCCAGACCTTCCCTGAGAACGGCGATTGGTATTTACCGACACTTGGCTCCTCCGTGTGAAAGGTGGACACGGCCGTCCTAGGGCTCAGGTGACTTCCTCCCGCACACAAAGCTCTTCGAGTTGCCCACGACTCCCGCAGGGCAGGGCAGGACAGTGCTCCGGGGAAGCCTCGGCCTGAGAACACATCCTCCTGGCTGGGCCCGGGCTGAGCACGGAGGTCACAAGCTGTGGCAAACAGAAGCTTCAGGGAAGAGGAGATTGCAACTTCCACGTCAACCTGAGTGTTTTCGCACACCTCTGCCCGCACAGTGGAGGGCGGCCACAGGGACGCTGGTACCTGGAGAGGAACGAAGACCCTCATGCTTGCCTGGAGGATCCCTTCATCATCTTGGGTGTTCTGGCAAGGTTTATGTTCTTCTGTTTGTTTTTATCCCAGCTAAAGCTTTGGTGACAAACTGGGGGAGAGGCTGGGCAATGCGCCTACCTGGAGCCAGGGCCACACGCAAACCGCTGTCCCAACAGCAGCCACACTTGTCCTCGCTGCGGAGACAAGACTTTCCCTGGCTGGCCGATAAAAACCGTCCTAACCTGAAGTTAAAAACGCTGCTTCAGCACATGCTTTTTGAAAGGCACGTGGTGCCTGAGCCCGAAGGGCCTTCTGGAGGCCCGGGGGCTGGCAGTGCCGCCGCCACGGCGCGGCCTCCACAAGGCAGTCCAGCAAGTCTGCGGCGCGCCGCCAGGGCTCGCTGATGCATTTGGGCGACTGCAGCGTTCTCCTCCTCCGCCACCTTCTGAGAACCGGCCTCTTTTTGAAGAATTAATGAAGATTAGATCCTGTTGGAAGAACTGCTATTAACCGTTTTTAGAGGGTTTCCAGATTCCTCCCCTGAAGCAGGCACTTTGCAAATCATTGGCCCTAACAGTTAATATTTATTGCAAAAATGCATTTGTCAGCGTTCTTTCCACCAAAAAAGCCATTGTAAATATTGACCACCTAAAGACATACACCTTAGAGCATCGTTGCTTTCCTAAGAATTCCGGTTTTTCTGGCACCGACTTATCTAGAGCTCACGTGCAGAGGTGTTACTGAACAAACAAGTGTGAAGTCACTTCCTCCTAAAGTGGACCCTTAGACTTCATGCCGGCAGAGCTGCTGGCAGGTGGGGGTGTCACTCAGCTGCTGCTTTGTGTGGGAGCAGTCCCTCTCATCTGGAGACAGGCGGCTCGTCCGTGTCGCCGCCCTGCTGGAATCCCACTCTGTCTGTGAGGGGAGCTGGACCAGGGACACACGGGCTGTCTGTCCTCCATAGAGGCACAGACACAGACACGGCCACGCGAGGTCGCAAATGCAGTGATGCTTTGCAACTTGAAGTCCCAGATTCAGAGTGTTGAGAGACCATGTAGGGGACTGACCTCGTGGGTTGGTGACACAGGACTGACCCGTGCAGTGGAACCACAGTGGCGACAGTCGGAGTCGTGGAAGAACCAGCACGTGCACCACGAGGGGCCAGAGTCTTCCAGTCCGAAGTCCTTTCCCTCCCCGAGGAGGGTGAGCAGCTCGAGGACACTGTCCCACTGCACACGGTCCCGCAGTGGCAGGGACTGGACGGAAGAGTCCCTGGAGGACTTGGAGGGGATTCCCCCCATACAGGGACTCTGGGGCTCTACCGAACACCTTCTCCTCGCGTGCAGACCTGTGTGAGACTAGGCTGCCTGGCGCCTACAGCCCACCCGGACGCAGGGGCGCTGCCAGCAGAAAAGGCGGCTCACCCACCGCCCAGGCTCACTCGGTGAGTGGGGCCCACGAGCTGTGTGCTGCGCTCAGGGCTTCGGACTCCGGTGCTGCTTATGCTCTGACCGTGTGCCCCAGGCAGCCCCTCGGGCTGGGACTGGCTGGCTGGCTTTGTGCCCTTTTCCTAGGGAGCGTGGTCTGCTGATGGTTTCTTTGATTTAAAAAGTGTGTTAATCTGCATTGATTTCTAAATTTGTTACGGATTCCCGGCTGAGAAGCACAGTCCATCACTGCCTGTCCTGTCGCCTGGCAGCGACAGATGGAGGGTCCACACACACACAGTGCCCGAAAAGGTTAATATTTATTGATTTCTACGGTGCTGCAGCCTGTGTAGTTTTGCCACCAGAGATGTACGGCCAGCAGCCCTGGAACCGTCCACTGCAGAATGTGCACTAGGTTTTGTTATTACCTAGACCAGGACTCAAAATTTAAAAATGACAGGTATTTAACAAGACACTCTGGACGTGTAGCCACTCTGAACCTGTGACTTGAATTTAATACTTTAACATGAAACACAAGAGCCCTTAAAAACTAAAAATGAACCCTTGCTTTGCAAACAGCAATCACATTTAGCCTTTTCTTCCACTTAACTATATGCTATTGATCCAAGAAGATTTCCCAGCAAGTGAGAGCTAAAATCACGAGTGACAAAGGGCACACCGCTTTAACAAAAGAGGGTGTAATTAGCAGAGGGGGAAGCCTGTGCTCTCTTGCAAAGGAGTTTCAGAGAGACAGTGGGCGCGCTGCACCGGCCTTCACGTGGACCCAGGGGCCGCCCCCGCTTGGAACAGAATCTTTTCTGGGTGTGCAGTGTGAGGGGCAGTGGGAGGGCGGTGGCTCTCCTTTGTCCCTCTCTGCTCTTCCTGATGCACCGACGTGGACCGCCCAGCAGCACTGCCCCCTCCCCTCCACTGACCTCCTGTGCTCACCCTGTGCGTTGCCGAGGCGACCGCACCTGGCTCCTGCCAGGTGGACTCAGGATCCACGGACAGGTGCACTGCGAGTGCTTCCCTCCTGTCAAGGCCCTGGACTCTCAGTGTACATCGGAACCGAGAGTCTTCCCCCAGATTTGAGACTCCTAAAAAAGTCTGGAGTTTATTTCTGCAAAAGATTTCGTGCAAACCCTAACGCTGGAAAGATGAATGCACCTGAGCAGCGGTGTGGACAGTGGGGTGTCCTGGAACCGTTGGGGGAGCTGCCCAGCCCTAACCCTGTGCTGCCTGCGCTTTCTGGGCTCACAGACCCTCTCCCTCCCGTTGGGTGGTACGCATGCAGAGCAGAGCATGGGTGCCGCTCCCTGAAGGGCGAGGTGCGCAATGGGAACCGCTCTTGCAGCCGAACGCTGTCCCAGTTCACGGCAGCTCTAATTCTCAAACTGGAAAACAAAGCGGACTTGGAGAAGATTCCTGAGTCAGGTTCTAAAAGCCATTCACCATCTGAAATGTTTTCCAGAAAGGCTTGCTTTCCCCTCTTGTCCCAGTCTTAGGTATAATATTGCTAAAATTTTTCTTCATCAGCACCAGTGTCAAACGAATCTAATTCTTCCCGTAGTCTTAATTTCTGGATTCTCTGATGCTTCTGTCATTAATCTGATTTCCTCTGTCCCTCTGCCCCCTTGGCACTGGTGCAAGGCCGGGCTCCCACTAACAGCGTGGCAGTAATGGAAGTGGTGTCTCTTCCCAAGCGCTGCTCCGCGCACGGCCATTTGTCACCGCACAGCAGCCGGTCCCTGCAGCCTCACGCCCCCTGCTGCCTCTCTGTCTCCTCTGCTCCCCCAGCACCCCGTTTCCCCCCAACTTCCAGCACTGCTGCCAGAGGCCGGCCTCTGGCGCCCAAGGCACCCTCCCCTCCCAGTGCGTCATTGCCTCAGGGGCCAGCTGACACTGGGGCGGGGGTGGTTACGAAACTGTTAATTAATTTATCACCCAGCGCCCTGTCCAGGAGTATGCAACGGAAACCCTCCGAGACACACAGGCCAGAACACGCCACGGAACCAACCGAACTGGAGGAAACTGGAAGAGGAAGAAGAACCATTTCAAACCGTTTATTCCAAATGAGAGGATCGTTTTCTGTAGCCAGATTTACATCCGAGTCGGGGAGACTGTGACTCTAACAACTGTGGCATTTGCTTTCTGCCCCACCCCCAGGAAATAATAAATCCTTTGAGTCATTCTTCTCGGTCAAACATGTTTTTTTTGGTTTTTAGTTTCCAATTCCCCCTTTTAAAAGATGTACTTTATTTTGCGAGTTGTCAGAAAATACAAACCATCAGACAGAAAGATCTTAACCCCATTTTGAATTTTTTTACTTGCTTACTTTGTGCACATTTCAGTTCTATGTAGAGCATCGAGTCCAACAACTAATGTGCGTTTTATGTAACAATTCACATAGTTCTCTTTTCTTTTTCAGGTTGAAACTAAAAATTAAACGTGATTTTGGTGATTTGGTTTGCGTTAGACATGCATTAAAAATTAAATACATGAAACTAAGCATAAATGTGGCAGATTAAAATGTTTTTAAATTAAAAATAATTATAACAACGAAACATCCTAGGAAATAGTGATGAAGATAATCAGACGGTTTTTAAGCTTCATCTTGAACAACTAACCTATGTTGCTGTCTCTGAGAAAGTAAGACTTTTAAAGTACATTTTAATTAATTCTCCATAGGCGTCCTGAACCCTATGAAGTGATAGACTCTGGATTACCACTGCTACAGTTCTTAGAAACGTTTTTCCTTTGAAAGCCTGTTTTTGTTTTGGTACTTGATGAGAGTGGGTAGCCTGAATGGCATCCCTGGTTACCTGGACCAGCGGAGACACAGGTCGTCACTGACCACCTGACAGTGGCTTCCTGTCGTCCCACCCTTTGTCGCTGAAGCATGCAGGGCGACTCCTTCTGTTTCCCTCCTGCACTGGTGTCTTCTTGAAGAGGGGGCAGGCAGTTCTGCGGGGCTTTCGGACAAGTCTCTTCCCTGGAGCTCCCCTTGTTCCTTCTGGTGCATCGTGTCACCTAACAGGAGCCAAAGCTCTTCCTGGCTCCTCGTGACCTGGGAGAATTTAAAGCATTGTTCACTAGAGGATGCAAGTGAGTGGGGTTTTCCACGCCAACAGGTCCTCAGCTGCAGCTCGCTCAGGACTTGCATGTGTTGCTTTGGCTCACGCGGCCCTCAGCAGAGCCCACGGGGGACTTCTGTGGGTGCGGTGTGAAACAGCAGTGTCCACGTTCAGTGATAAATCTGGGGCACATCTGAGCCCCAGGGGTCGTGGGCACTCCACACAGGCTGTGTGGCAGGGTGCGTGCACAGGCACCCAGCACCACCACGTCTTGGTGCTGCCATCCGGGCCGGTCCGGGACCAGGCGTGCAGAGCACACTGAAGGACGCCCTTGGCGGACACACAGGTGGGCAGCCATGCTTGCAGCAGCCGGTCCCAAGTTCACTGAGACGGCCGCGTCTCGGGGCAGGGGCCCGGCCCGCCCTGCGCCTCAGACCTACCGGCCGCCTCCTTCGCACTGCCCACTACCCCGGTGACCTCCCACCCTGCCTTTGCACTGTCTCTCCACTCCAGGATGCAGACCCACGCTGTGAGCCCACCCCCACACGACGGAGGGGTGGAGAGGACATGGTTTGGTGTGGAGCTGAGAGAGGAACGAACCCAGGCCACCTCTGTCCCTGTGGGCAGGGCACTGGGGGCCGCACAGAGCCGGGTCACCGATCGCCTGCTGTGAAGGAGGCGTCTTTTTCTGTTGCACAGGAGGCAGTGCCCTCCTGCTGCCTCTCCTCACTGCCGATGTTGCTGTAGCCACTCAGAAGAGCGAATCCCTCACGTGACCCTTTGTCCACTAGTTTTCTCCTGTGGGAGCCCCCCTCCCCGGTGCCTTTCCTGTTTCGTGCGCTGCAGGAATCATCAGTCAGGCCGTGCTGCTTCCCTGCGATAGGCAGCGTGGTCCACACTGCTGGCTTCCAGCTGCCTCTGCCCTCAGCGCCCCTTTCTTCCGCCACACCGTGCGCCCGGGCGCCTCTGTGGAGGGTTTGACTCTGCCGGCACCGGCAGGCTGGTTCTGAAGGCCGTGCACGCACCTCGGGTTCTCAGCAGGGCCAAATGCACCCACCGCTTGAGCATTGGTTCTGAGTCGTTTTATTTGGGTTTTTGAAAACTAGGTGTACCCCTTCCCTTGGTTATTATTAATCTTAAGGAAAGAGGAAATTCACCTCTTAGCAGAGAGGGAAGGCAGAGTGGTAAGAGAGCATGTGGGTGGGGGCCATTAAACACGTCGGCACCTTGAGACCTCTGAGTGTGTCCACCGTGTCGGAGCGGGCTGTGCAAACATGCAGAGAGCTTCGGTTAGAGACCAGAAAACGACAGAACTCGCGGCCTTACAGTAAGGCGTCAAGTCAGCGAATGTGTTCCAGAAGTTAAAGTCAGAAATGAAAAAGAAGTGCCATGACTTTTAACTCTTAAGATATGTTGCATGAAGGTGTTATGTCAGCGCGCAGATGAGGGTGCAGGCCAGCACGTGGAGAGGAAGGCCAGTAGGAAGCAAGCTGCAGAAAGAGCCCACCAGTCTACCCCTCGCCCGCGTGCTGCTGGAGAAGAGGACGAGAGATGGGACTGTGTGGGACACCATGCAAGCCACGTATGGTGGCATTTCAGCAGGTGCAGCACTGCCAGGCATAGCCATTTCACATCAGGCACTTAGAGTGAGCCCAGGACCACCGGGCAGGGCCATTGGCAGAGGGGCGGCCTGCGGGGCCAGGAGCAGCTGGGCCCAGGGTCCAGCCCTGTGGCCTGGCCACTGCCACGAGTGGACCTTCCCCCGGTGCTGCTGTAGCTCCCTTGCAGTAAAGGGCGGTTGGGGCGATGCATGGCCACTCTCCGAAATCACAAACGTTCAGTGATGCTCGACCACACTCCTAGTCCCCCCGTAGCCTCCTTCATAGTTCTCAGTTGCTGAGCTTTTGAGGAAAGCAAAGTCTCAGAGTGCTGACCTGCAACACCATTAGCATGGGGGCACCTGGGGCAAGAGGGACAGGTGGGCACTAAACCTGCTGGATGCGACTGGTCCCCTGCAGAAGTCAATTCAGAGTGGAAATCAAACTGTCACGTTATAGCAAACAAACAAAAAATTGATGGAGTTTCTTGTTACACCCACTGGTTAGGGTCAGGGTGAGGCTGGTGGCTTCAGATGATTATCCCAGCTAAAGTTGCCGCCAGGAGCAGTGGGACAGTGTCCAAGGCCAGGAGGAAGTGGATGGCAGCAGCTCTGGCTGGCCACGTGCTGGGCAGCCTGAGTGAGGGCACCCGGGGCTCTCTTCCCCCGACTGTGGGGCCAGAGCAGCACTAGAGCCAGTCATCTGGACTCCCACACTCACCCAGGACACCCTGCATGCTGCCAGAAACCATTTTGGCGGGTTCCTACCCAGGAAATGTGAAGCCACTGGGCAGTCAGCCAGACGGGAAGTCAGTGTCCTCCCAGACCCTGAGCGGGCCCTCTGTGAACTGGGGCGTTATTTCTGCTGCTCAGAAAGGGCTCCGGCATCCTTCCAAAGCCTCGCTCAGGGGAGAGACGCAGGGGCAGTGTGTGACTGGTGAGAGCCTGCTCAATGGGGCGGGGGTGGGCTGTCATGCTGGAGTCTGCAGAGCCCCAGGACTAGACAGTTCTCTGAGCCTGTCCTACACTTGTCCCAGTGGCTGGGCTCCTGCAGGCTGCTGGCTGCCGCCCCCGCTCCCGGCAGGCGCACTCGGACCACAGTGCTCCTGGCTTCCACGGGCCTCTCTGCTTCAGCCACCCCTCTGCATGGGGATCAGTGTTGAAAACCTGGGAGGCCTCCCATTCGCTTGCTAATGGGTGTGCTCAGCGCACACACACTTCCTGCTCCTGCTCCTGACTCTCCAGGGCTTCCCTGGCTTTAGCAGGATATAGTTTTTTAATGAGCCTTCTAGATGCTGCAGAAACTTCTTTAATGACCTTGTTTTGACCTTTTGCTACTGCCCGTACTGGGCCTGAAGTGATTATCTCTACTGAAAATTTGCTGCCATGATTACGATTTTAATATTTTCGCATGCATTTTTTCCTTTTCTTGCTTCTAGAGTAGCCACCTATTAAATATCCTAATGGGAAATAATAATCTTAATTTCTTTGTGTGCAGCAGGGCAGGCATTGTCCAAGAGTCTGGGTGACCTCTGCAAAGGCCAGGCCGACTTTGCTCCTGGACGCCTCCAAACTCTCACGTTTACTGGCTTCCCCTTTCCTGTGTGGCGTAGGCCTTGTAAGTAGACAGTAGGAGGAACCGTTTGGTGCTTCGGTTCCCGTAAACGATGGGAATCCCCACCAGACTGGAGGAGCCAAGGGGAGTAGGTGCCGGCGTGCCCTTGGTCTGGGCCGAGGGCCCAGCTTGCTGTCCCCGCTCAGCTCAGTTTCTTCCCTCATCAGGGTTCAGCCAGCCTGTCACCCTGTCGAATGGCCGAGAACGTTCTGCCCAGGGCTCTTGTAGAAAACTGGCAGACTCGGGACACCCAGTGTGGTGTCTTATCAGTGTGAGTTCCCGTAAGTTAACTGTTCACTCTGCCTTTCGTTGATCGATCACAGGCCTTGCGTCGACGTTTTGATATTTCCTCTTTGATCATCATCATAGTTTCCCTGCAATTAACTACCAGAAAAACCTTGAAACATGGCATTTTATTTGAATATGTAGTTTTCTTTTTTCGTTTACTCTATTGTTGAGCTTTATGTTTGCAGATTTATTTCAACTATCTTTATATATAGGTTTTAATCTCATCGTTAACTTTGCTTCATTTTCATAGTATATTTTCTTTGTAGTTCTTAACTTTCAGAAATACGCTCACTTTTTAAATGAAAGTAATCGTATGGCGTTTGAACTTTTAAAAGAAATACCAAGGATGATCGGAGAGTGAGACCTCTGTGCAGAGTGGGGATGGGGGCGGGGCGGGCAGACGGTAATTCTGGGACAGCTCTCCTCGGGTCTGATGGGGCACGTGGGAAGGTGTGAAGCTGGAAGACTTAAGTGCACCCCGAGTGCGAGTCCCTCACCCCGCCCTGGGAAGCGAGGTGAAAGGGGCACAGGGTGTTGGCTGCAAAGGGTTTCCCCAGAGTCTGTTACTCAGGAGCGAGGCCCTCCCCCTTGGCATCAAGAAGCTGGCACTTTAGGGACCAGCGGCCCTGGAGGCCAGGGAGAAGAGAGCATGTGACCCTTTCAGAGCAGCGACCAACTTGCTACAGATACAAGGGCCCTGTAACTCTGTGGGCTCGAGCACACTTGAGATTCTCTCTGGGTACCCTTGGGGGCTGAAGTGCGTCTCATACTGGGGCCCGTGGGTTCTCTCCTTCCTTCCTGAGCAGTCTGTCGGCCCTCTGCTGCCAGGCGCGCACCGGGAGACGTGGCCCCAGCACCTTTCAGTGCGCCCGGAGCAGCTGCAGCTCCGACCCTGCAGATGAGGCCCAGGGCTCCAGAGAAGGACAGACAGTGGGTCAGTGACATGTGCGCACAGTCACACCACGTTGGGTGAAGGCAGGGGCGGGGACAAAGCAAATTTGGATAAGAGAGGGAGGTCATGGGGAGGCTGGGACTGTTTTGAGTACAACATTGGGGAAATCTCTCTAAGAAAATGACTCTGAGACACAGTTGTATTGAGGAACAGTGAACACACAACACACTGCATTCATTTAAGTGGAGAGTGTGGTGAGTAACTGCTGACTGCCTGGGTGCAGGGTGATTCCCTGTCTCTCTCGATGTCACCCTTGTGGAGCAGGTGAGGGGTGGCGTTTTGAAGTTGCCAGTGGGAGGGCGGAGCCAGCTACACGCTGTCAGTCAGTGCAGCAGAGGAGGTTGGAGGGGCTGGTCTAGGCGGACACACAGACACTTGTGCAGTGACCAAGTATCGGCAGTGTGTCTTTCTCATTACCGCAGACCTCAGCACCGGGAGTTGCATGGGTGGGAAGCAGTCCACGCTCCCAGGAAGCCTCCTCGGGTCACCGACTGGCCCCTCGCTGTTTTCCTGTGTGCTCACAGTCAGGGACTCGGGCCTTTCCCTGTGCGCCCGGCCCGTGGGTGTCTTCACCCCAGTCCAGTACCAGTGGCACAGCGCCACCAGGCTTAGCCTTTCTCAGTTCATCTGCCAGACACGGAGGTCCCTGGGAGGGAGCCTCTTATTTGTGGTTCCCACCCAGGGACAGGTTGGCCCTGTCCCAGAGGCACTCTGTTCTGGAGACATCTTTGGTGGCAGGGGTGGGTGAGGCCCCCGGTGAGCTGTGCCAGCCCCTTTCCACTCCTCATGCCTCGAGCTCTCGTGCCATGAGCTTCAGCCCCTGCTGTGAGGCACGGTGACGGCAGCTCCCCAGGCCCACTGCCACAGGCTGAGCCTTGGACCCCCACCTCTGGGGGCTGAGCCTGCTGGACTCCCCAGGGCGCAGGCTGTCCACCCTCTCCACACCCGCTGCACAGCATTCACCCCTTAGACAGATACTGTAGTGCATAGGTAGTTCAGTGAGCTGTTTGTCTCCCCACTGCCAGCCCGCGAGGCCAGGCACCTGGCTGGGAGGGTCCTTGGAGGCAGTGACGAGTGAATGCGGCAGCACCTTCCGCTCCTGTGAGGAAGTCTGGGTCACAGACTGCCTAGTACTCACGGCACTGCAGTGTCGCCCCTTCTGTGCGCAGTGGCTTGTCCCACTCCGATGCTGAGCCTTGGTCTTCACGCGGCGGGAGCTTTCCTTCGCAGCGCGCTCAGAGCCACCAGGATTCACCCCAGCTTCTTCGTAAAAGCCCGCCACACTTTCTTCATCTCCAGTTTTGTTTCATTTCCGTTAATCAACCTTCATGACTCCTGTCTGCCCAGAATGAGACATGTCCAAGCGCCGCACCAGACTGTTGAAATAATCGTGGCTTTTGAAAACCCAGCTCACGGAGAGGGGCTCTGGTGGGCCGTGGTTTGGCTTGTTACAAAGTATTGTGTGCGCTCCGGCAGGCACTTCGGAACACTGAGTTGCACAATCCGTCTGCTCCACGCTGCCTCTCCACCCTGTCAGGGACGCTGACAGGAGTGGGAGCCAGCGCGTGCCGCGCTGGGTGAGAGCCTGGTTGCGCCTGGGAGGGACTGCAGACGGCCCACTCTGGGGCCCTCTGGGCCTGTGGGGCTCGTGGTTCCGACTGTCAGCTGTGATGGTGACTTCTGTACGTTTGTTTTCTTTCTTGGTCAAACCCTGCTGTAAGTGCTGGGAAGTGTTCATGTTTTTGATTTTCTTACAGATTGAAAGAACACTCAGTATACTGAGTTTTCTGCATTGCAGTGAGTCTGAATTTTATAGTAAAAATCCTTCATTTGTGTAAAAACTTAAAATTTGTTAAGCAGAAATGTGAATTGACACCAAATTATTCTACATTTTACTGGTTTTATATTCAGCTTTTAAACCATCCACATAATTATAAAGCAATATTTATGTTACTTAATATTTACAATTCCAGGTGGTTTTAGAATGGTTACATTTTGCCACCCGTTGCAGATTTTACACTGCAGAATTTACTGCCTCTAAGAAGGTATCAAAAACCCTCCCACCTTTTCCTGAAAACATGCACGCCTGTAAACACGTAAGCAGAGTGACCAGGGCCTGGCTGCTTTTCGACTGCTTTTCAGAGACAGGCGCAGCCGGGTCGGAGGCCTTGACCTCAGTGGACAGAAGTGTTTCTGGCGCCCTCTTGGGGAACAAGAGCGGCTCTTGCAGCCCCAGTCAGCTTGTCGGCGCCCAGAACCTTTACTGCCTGCCCGCCTAGGAGGCCCCCTGGGTCGGGTGCCAGACAAGAAGAGTGAGCAGAGTGGTGTGGGCCCCCAGCACGCGTGGCCCCAGTGGAGTGCAGGCGGGCCCGGGCCCCGAGGGCGTGGGGCGCAGTGGACTGTGGGTGCGGACAGAGCCAGTGAGAACGCCCACACCATGGAGCCTGGGGGCAGTGCAGCTCTGGGCACCTCCACGCCCCCCGTCACCTGGGGTCTTCTTAAAGTTAATTAATTCTATTGACTAGGCTATTACAGCTGTCCCAATTTTTCCCTCTTTGCCGTCTCCCCCCAGCACCCCTACTCCCTTTGGTGATGCCCCTCCTTTGTTCATGTCCATGGGCCGTGCATGTATGTTCTTTGGCTCCTCCCTTTCCTGTACTTGCTCTTAACCTCCCCCTGCCTGTTCTGAACCTACCAGTTCGTGCTTCTTACTCCCAGCCCCTTCCCCCCACTCCTCCAGACCCTCTCCCCACTGGCCACCAGCCCAGTGTTCTCCGTATCTGTGGTTGCTTCTGTTCTGCCGTTGGCTCAGTTTATGATTTAGACTCGATTGTTAGTAGAGATGTATTCATTGCCATTTTAATGTTCATAGTTTTGACCTTCTTTTTCTTAAATAAGTGCTTTTAACATTTCATGTAATAATGGTTTGTATTTGATGCGTCAGTTTTATAACATAGCAGCTTCCGAGAAGCTGGAGGACGGTTTGCAGTTGAAACGCTAAGCAAGTGCATGAGGACAAATCTGGAGATTGGCTTAAACGCACGGTTTTCCTTTGCAGCTTTGGAGTTTTTTTCTGTGTATAATAAACTGATAGTGATCCGTCTTGCTGTCAGCTAAGGAAATTTTGGAAATGCATCTGAAATATTTGATTCAATAACCTATCTTCTGTTAATTGTTTTAAGTTCTTCTGAACTAGCGTCTTATAACTAAACTTGTAGATTACTTTTCTCTTATTTTTGTTCATCATTTTAATTTCCCGGTTTTAAATCTTTTTGCCTTTTGCTACACACACTTAACTTAGGTTGCATTGTGCAATCAGTGGTGAAGGTTGATATCCTCTTGCTTTTTGGCCCATGAGATTCCCATGTAGTCCGGTGTCCCCCGGTTGGTGGCACACACTGCTGAGCCCGGAGTCGCTCATGCAGGCTGCCCGCCAGCCTTCGGGGCCCACCGAGGTGTCACCTGTGAGGCGGGCTCCCAGGGCTGCGTTCTGCGGTGCATCCCTGTGAGTCCCACGGCTTCAGAGACGCTCACTGAGCGTCTCTTCCTCTCCTTCCACTCCCGGGGGCTTTCACTCAGTGCGGCGATGACCAGAACCCGGTGCTCCCTCCCTCCCCCACCCGCTTCTTGCTCTGTGGCCATTGCTTTGCTGATTCACACTCCGGGAGCCTAGGCATCCCCAACCACCTTACCTTCTCCTCCAAGCACAGGTGTCCAGCACTTGTGCCCCACCAGGGGACAGAGGAGAGGTGTGCTCTGCCCCCTCCATCCCCGTGCCACAAACCTCCTGCCCTCGTAGGCTCGGCTCCCTGACTCCTCTCCGGCCTCTCCTGCCCCAGTGTGGCCGCGGGAGCGCGCGCGTCCCTCGCTGCGCCACGCGGCCTCGGCCTTCCTTCCGTTCTGAACACAGTTGATGCTTATACAAATCTTAGTAATGGAGAGTTGGAAAGGGAGGGACCTCAAACAAGTGGCATCGACAGAGTGTAATCTGCTGTTTGTGTAAAGATGGTTCTAATAGCATCTCACTGTTTCCCAAGTACCAAATCACTTTAGGAAACTTGACGTGATTATGTTCATCACACTAAATGTGAAACGCTTGCTTTGAGATGTTAGCATTTACAGAGGTTGTATTTTTGCTTCTGCAGTATTACAACATACACAGTGAAAACTACCCACAATAATTTAGATTTTTTTATTTTATTTTAAAACTTTCTAAGTGCCCTGTGAAGAAGTTGGTGGGTGGGACATGAGGTGACACCAAATTAGGACGGCCACAGTAGTTTGTGGACTGAAGGCTGGTCTTCCTGGTCTGCCCCTGTAAGTGTAGAGGGAGTCGCTGCAGCCTCGGGGCCTCTCGGCACCTGCCGTGCGTGGCGCAGCTGGCGGAGCCGGCACTGTCCACGGTCTCCACGGCTGGGCTTCCTCTTGCTGTCTTTGGGGGCAAGACTGAGAGTCGGTTTCAAATGGAAACACTGGTAAAACCTTAGATGGCATTGACTGACCAGTGTTTGTGCACAGTGCAGGCCTGCCCGCGATTCCAGGACCCTGCCGCTGGTGCCTGCTTCTGTTGGGCAGGGTTCTGTCTCTGGCTGTGTTCCCAGGAAGCATCGTCCCACGCCCACCTGAGTGGTGTCCATCGAGCACACGCAGGGAGGGTGGTGGGCTGGCACTGTTAAATGCAGAGAGCCACAGTCTGGGGCTCCTGCGGAAACACGCTTTCAGCTGGAGTGGAATGACGACAGTGTGTCGTCCACGGGGGTCTGCTGGTAGCAGGGCCTCGGCGGCACAGCAGCGCCCCACTCACTGAGGACGGCATGGTTGCCCATGTGCTCTGGTGAGGCATTTGCATGTCCTCCAGCTTGTGTCTGAAGCGCCTGGTACGGGGTTATTGAGCTGTTTGTTATCTTGTGGGAGGTGCATCTTGTAGCCAAGTGGCTTTGAAGAGGATTTGTCAGTTATCATTGTGTGTAGCAGTGACTGAAGGTCATTCATAGAAATACAGCATGCGTGTAATAGAAGCTCTACTTTGAGCTTTTGGAATAAAAAATCAGACAGAGGAAACATTCACTGATCATACACTTTGTTTACTTTTATAATGTTACTAAATTATAATCCACACTTTCCATAATAGGTCTAGGGAAATAATAGCTTGTAGATACCCCCGTGTCTCTATACAGTAAATTTCCCTGTTCTGAACAGGAGCCAAATGGCCCGCATCGATGAGATGCCAGTGAGACCTTGATTTTCAAATCTCAGCCTGCAGAAGGAGGCCCGTGGGGCCTGATGACGTGCTCCCTGGAGGCCTCTGCCTTGTTAAGTAGCACGCAGAGAAGAGAGAGGGCCCCATGCCAGCGCAGCTCGGAGCCCATGGGGGTGCACTCTCTCCCACCCTGCAGAATCTGTCCCGTATCCATGAGCAGGGCCCGGTGGCACCAGGGGCAAGACTCCTTCCCGTTGTGGCCACTCTTGGGAGACGGTCTGCCCACTCAGCTGCCCTAGGTGCTCTCTCCTGTTGGACATGCATTTGAGTTTGCAGCTGCAATCAAAACGCCTCCCACAGAAGCACACAGTCTGGTTCTGGTTGTCTCTGTCAGTGCTGCTCCTACAGAGGTAGGTGCTGTTGGGCTGTGCACGTCTTGGGCCGGCTTCTCTACAAGTGGAGCACCATACATCCCCACGCCACTGGCTGGGCCCAAGCCTTGTGGGAGGAAGCGCATCGGAAACCGTGAATGCTGTGGCCCTTAGCTGTTCCCTGGTCTGCAGGTGTTCCTTGCCCCTCTGCCCAGGTCTCCTTTCGGTGGTATCATTTGCAGAGCTGACGTTCGCTTCTCTAAAGCTTCTGCTCGGCCGAGGTTTCCTTCTGCGGGTGCTGCCCCACAGATGGACTGCAGACCTGCCGCCTGTGGGTCAGTGAGCGGTGGCACTCCATGTACGCAGTCCTGCTGTCCTGCACTGTAGGCCAGGGCACCCAGCGAAAAGACCAAGCACTGTGGTGACTAAAGAACACCACAAGGAGAACGTTCCAGGATGCCAGCGTCCCTCCCCAGGGATGTTGGCAGCCTCTGACTGCAGGGCACCTGTGCTGGTGACCCTGCCAGGAGGAGAGCCTGGTGGGCTGTCACAGCAGACGTCCACACCGGCGCTGTCCCTTTCGAGTGTCCAGTAGGCTCCTGGTAGGGAGCGTCAGATTAGTGCAAACGGGTGGATTAACTGAGCTGGGTCTTGCCCCTGGTCTGCTGGGGAAGACGTCTCTGCTGACACGGAGGCTTACAGAACGCCCCCTGCCCCTGGTCACGCAGGGCTGGGAGAGGAGTGCGCGCCCGTGCCAGAGCTCTGGAACCTCTTCGACAGCCAGTGTTTTCGTTTCTAAGCCTTGTGTTTGTGTGTTTTCAATTTAACTTGTTTCTTTCTGCTGCATTTGACGGCTTTGCTGATGGTCTGGAAAATGCTTGCAGTCGCTGGCTATGTGATGGTTTGTGTGTTTCAAAGCCAACAAGAAACATCTGCTAGGCGAAGTGCAGTGACTTGAACCCATCTGGACCAGTCAGTCGGAAATCTCCTTGGGCTCGCTCGGGAATTCAGATGGAGGGCAGGGTGTGGGCCCAGCCCAGGAAGGAACGCCCTGCCCCCGCCCCCATGCGAGTTGCCCCGGGCGGCCTGCCCTGGACTCTGGCTCTCAGGGGGTGTGCAGGCAGACGTTTTGACGTCCAGCGAGTCTCTCTGGTGTCACACAGACCCGTCGTCTCGCTTTGTGGAGGTGATTAAAGAAGAGTAATGAAGTAAGAGAGAAGCTAAGCCATGTGACGTGGGCTGAAATGCTAAGTACTTCGAAGGGCGCGGTGACTGAGGGCTGGCAGAGCCCAGTCCTCTGAGGCCGGGAGTGTTCTCAGCCCTGCAGGGGGGTCTCCAGGGGCCACGAAGGGCATGGCGAGGGCAGGGGCGCTCTGAGGAGCCGGCCTGCAGCGTGGTTTCGTCTCCAGTAGGGCAGTTTTCCAGCTGCAGTTGCACTTGGCCTCAAGCTGGGGGAGCGGTGAGCACGCACTTGGACCGCGCTCTGGAGCACGTGCCCCACACAGTCACGGCTCTTCTCCGAATGCCGGCAGGGGGCCTCTAGGGGTAGCAGCTTTGTAGCTGAGTCTGGAACAGCACATTTTCCCACTTCCCACACTTCCTGTTGGCTTGAAATACGAGTTCGGGGTACAGCCAGATCACTGTGAGTCTCCGGGGCGGGCTTCTTCCCAGGGTCATCTCAGAGAGAGAGGGGTGTTTGACCCTCCCAGAGGCGCAGGTTCGTGCGGTCCCGTTGGGTCCCGTTGTGGAAGGTGCTCTCCCGCCTGCGTGCGGAAATGTCTCCTCCTCTTGTAACTTTTCCACATCTTAGATCCTAAAAGGTTTGGAAATTACCTGTCTCTGTAGAAATTGTTACAGGTTTCTACAAAGTGTTCTATTATAGGCAATCTAACCTTAAAACCCATTATCAGAGTACTTCGGCTTGTAAAAAGTGAAGAACCCCGCAGCCCTCCGCTCCAGCACTGCTGTTGCATCTTGGCTTTATGTGAAGTTAACTTACCTCTTTCTCAGTGACTGAGAAGACCCGCCATCATTGTTGGTGATTATGTAATAATTATGCAGCTACTTTGTAATTAGCATTTTCAGATGACAGGTTGATGCGGACAGGCTTGCGTTCGGTTCACCACACGCATCAGGCCCCAGAAGCTCCAACCGCATCGCTCCAGGCCCTTGCTAGTTGTCACTGGCGCCCGCACGCTCCTGCTCCAGCGGCCAGCCAGCAGTGTGCGCGCTGCCCTGGGCCGCCTGCTGAGGGCGGAGGTTTTCATCGCTGTCTCTCTGAGACCACCTCTGCTTCCTCTCCTCGTCACGCAGCGGTGCGGAGATGGAAATATTGTAGCATCTAACGAGCAGACGCTGAAACTTTGTTCTCAAATGGCAAATTAAATCTGTCTCTGGTGATTCCAAATTATGTAAAATGAAAAAGAAACTTTTAGCACTGATAGGTCTTGTCATTTCTATTCAGTTGCATTTTTAAAAAATTGATGAATTAGAACATTTTTTCTTCCAAAGAAACTTATCAGCGCTGCTCATTGTTATTCCTGAAACGCTTACTTCCCAGGTGTAAAGTTCTCTGAAAAAAATTTTTTAACCTTTTATCATCATTTAGTTTTCCTAATGCTGCTACTATAGATAATAGCTTTTTATATACCAAGAACATGATGGTCTTTGAAAACCAGGCAACCGGCGATGTTGTGTGGAGCAAAGGGAATGTGGCCCCGTCCCCTTCCGGTTGTGTTGGCGCCTGAATGAGACCTCAGGCCCACAGTGATCTGCCCCCCAAGTGCTCCAGGCCCACCGTGCCGTCTGCCAGTGTGTGTGGCAGTCCAAGGGGCCCCAGCTGGGACTGTGTCACACTCTGAGGTCAGGCCATTGAACACTCACTGCCAGGTCTCGTGTCCACCGGCCCTGTCCTTTCCCTCAGGGTGCGTCCACGCCGGTCCAAGCAACTGCGTGTCAGCCAGCGTGTGGCCGTTCGTGCCGTGACTTCCCGAACCAAGTGGGCAGTGCTGGCATCACTCGGTGACGTCAGAACTAGCAAAGCTGGAGTCCTGGGAGCCTGCATCCCTAACGAAGGGCTGGCCTGCCGCCACTCTCCTGAGCGTTGCTCCGGCTGACGCTGCGATCTTGGACAAGTTAGCCCGCCGAGGCGGCCTTTGGGTGGTGGTAAAGAGGGAGCTTCAGTGCGAGAGAAATGTTCGTTATCCCCCAAACTAAAGACAGTCAACTTTAGTTGTGCAGACAGAACAGTTAGCAGGGACAGGAGTGGGAGTTCTGGGTTTGAGTTTGGAGGAGCCTGTGTGGTCGGATGTCCCACGGAAGTCTGAGAAGGTACTGTCGTCTCTTCTTGGCAGGCTGCCAGGGCGCGTGGCCACACCCAATCTCAGGTTCACTGATGCTCGTTGGGCATGGTTCCGAATTGGAGTCGAGTTGAACTGTTTACTTTTTGAAGGCATATTCATTTATTTCAACTCCTCCGTATAACAGAAAAAATCTGTTATAATCTTTTTAGAATACATACTAATTCTCAGCCATGGAAATGACTTTCCAACAAATGCAGTAATACATTAGTGACCCCAAAAATGTAACTTCTCTTCAGTATGTGAGTGCGATTCTGACTCGACCCGATGTTAGCAGGAGAACGCGCTTCTCTGGCCCTTCACCACCTCCCACTGCCTTCTGTATCTGAATCGCCCACCGGCGAAGAGTCCAGCGACCCCTGCATCTGCTGCTCTGATGGTCCCCACTTCCTTTACGTGCCCTTTCAACATTCGTATGTTCCCGTTCAGGGCAAAAAACTCTCAGGAAAAGTTGGGAATATATTGCACATCTTTCAATAACAGAATTAGTTTTCTTAGAAAATGAAGTAAGGAGAAAACGATACAAATACAAATCAACTTCTCAAAGACTAATTTAATATTTTAAGCCTATATATGCAAGTTTCTTTAAAATTGCAACTATTTTCTACATCATATTAGTTCAGCATCTTTTTTTTCTGCGTGACATCATTGAAAGAAGGGAAGTTTGGCTTCTCCCACTTGGTCGCCAATGGCAGCAGTGAGGGCGACACTCGGGTATGGGTGCGCCCGGATGGCCACCACAGTCACTGGATCGGTGCCTCCTCCATGAGAAACCCACAGAGCGGCGAGGAAAGTCTCGAGCCCTCTAAGTGGTGGGCTGCCTCAGAGCTCTGTGCTGGTCTAAATGGGCAGCCTGAATGCCAGGCATTTTGACCAAAGATTTCACACATATGTGCTCTTCATGCAGTCAAGTACCCCAAATGGATTAGAAATGCGTATTCCTAAAATGCACTTAACATTGAGAAGCTAATGCTGCCTAGAAAGCACGTGGTTGTATCTGTACAAGAGGCCTTTTTCAGGCTTTTAATCTATAGATAGGTAAGTCTAACGATGTTAAGATCACATTTACTTTATAGCTCCTTTGACAGATGGTCACATCATCGATCTCTGTCAAATTTATTACAACAATATGAAGAGAATGGCAGGGTTACTTTTACAGGTCCTGCTGCCTGAGCAAACCCAGAGAGAGCCCCCTGAAGCACAGAGCCCAGGGTAGGGCCTGCGTGTCTCTTCTCACAGGGCACAGCAGCCACCCCTACGGGTCACGCCTGCACGCACAAAGGCATGTCCAGGAGGACTAACAGCACCTCCATTCAGAACAGTTAAAACCCACTCAAACGCCCACCAGAAGAAGACCGAGTAAGCACTTCACGGTGCTGGAACATGACCTGGTGCGAGCAGGCGTGAGCCAGCCATGAGAACGAAGGTCAGCAACGTGACTGTGGGTGAAGGAGGCCAGACACGAGGGGTGGGCACCGCGTGGCTGATGCACGTGGAAGTCCAGGAAGGCGGGTTTCTGGGGGGGGAAAGCAAGTCTTTGATTGCCAGGGGTGGGGGGCTACTGACCCCAACGGGGCCCAGAGTGGAAGGCAGCGTCCCATACACCTTGGGGGTGACAGAAGTGTCCTCCATTGTGGTGATGGCTACAGGGCCAAGTCGGCCCCCTCCCCACGGGCTCTCTGCACTGTGTGTAGCATCTGCCACAGTGAGACACACCCAGACCACTCAAAGGGCATGTAAGGCAAGGCCCCTGGCAAAAGTCAGCCTGTTCATTATTTCTTTTCAAACTCCGAAAACTGGGCATTGGAGGTGTTAGAATGGTGTTTATTAGTCATTGAAAAAACAAAGAAGCCTGATGCTTTTCTATGATAGCCATTTCATTTCTGTACATTTTTCTTTATGTTTACCCTCTCGTATGCCAAATCCATACATTTAATTATTGCAGTGGTATTCTCCTACAAACTCACCTGTTCTGAGGTAGCTTATGAGGTCCTGAACAATCTAAGACTTTTTGAAGTTATGCTTTACCAAATTCAAACATGCTCCTTTTAGACAGAGTCTTGGTGGTTCTGTGGCTTATGATTGGCGTGGCCAAGGGAAGGCAAGGAGCGATGTCAGACTAGGTCCCCAGGGTTGCCAAGCACCAGGCAGACAAAAACGAGACACCACTCACGCAGATTTCAGTTAATTCCTTCTGTGAACCTCAGGTCCTTCGCCAAGTGTTGCATTTAGTCACTTACTGCAACCAAGTTCAGAGGGACTGGCTTTGGTTAAACTGGGCAACTGCCAAGGGACTCTGAAAAATCACAGCCAAGTTGTGGTCATTAAAGTAAATTTCGTTTTAATTTTATCTTTTCTCCCTTACATTCCTGGCTCTGACTCCCTGTGGCGCTCCCTGAGGATTTGCTGGTCCTACACAGTCTCTGCAGCATGTGAAACTGTGTGCGTGACTGCAGAGCCTGCCCTCAAAGTCCTGGCGTGGGCTGGGCCTCCTGGCGTCTCAGCCACGGCCTCCCCAGCGCCACAGGTGATCCCTGCACAGTGCGTGTGCCCAGGCCCAGCTCTTTGGGAACTGCTTTCGCAGGGGAGGCTTGGGGGACTTCTGGGAGCTTTCACAAACACCGCATTAACTCTGGGAGCAGAGGCCGAGCAAAGCTGAGCTCACGCACAGCTCAGGACTGGGGCGTCCAGCCTGAGGGGCCCTCAGGTGTGTGGATGGGACGCATGCACCGCGCAGCTTCGCACATGTGAACGTGCCCTCTCCGTGAGCCGCAATCTGTTCTTCCGTGTCTTTCACCGAAGAATGTCGACTGCCCTGGGGGGAGGGGACGCTGATCTGTCCTCCCTGTCTTCCGGACACAGATGGCCCAGGCAGGTTTGCGGCTCAGCGCAGGTGAGGGGCTGCTGAGCTGCCAGTCAGCCAAGACGGATGAGATCCGGGAAGTTCAGGGACGGCTGGCCTGGCACCAAGGGCATCCGCGTGTTACTCACTCGTCTGAAGTGCGTTGCTCCCTGGCATGCTGAGTTTTCAGATTGACTTGTCCTAGCTATTTAATTACCTGCTTACAACACTTCAGATACACCATGAGAAAGTTACATTTTAGGAAGCTGATACAATCAGACGGACACCTGGAGACCACAATGTGAGGGAAGACAAGGAGGCCCAGGTACAGGCTGGGTGTTGCCGTGGTTGCACACACACCTCTGCCGAGGTCCTGGCGACGGGGACGGTGCTTCAGGACACAGCCCGCCTGCCTGCTGTAAGGTGCTCGGCTTGGAGAGCTCTGTGTTCAGATGCTTTGGCCCTACTAATATGCCGAGAGACGCAGATATTACAGAAATTAAGACAATTTTATTTCTAGGGTTAGTACTCTCTCTAGTGAAAGGGAGTCATCTGTGACAATTGCTCCGTTGGAAATGGGGTGCCAGCATTGTGCCTTCTGCACGCGTGTTCCTCTTTCAAATCAGTGAGGCCACTACTGGTACGAACTAAACACGCTGCTCTTGAACACTTCCTCACGTGTATCCTGACCCTGAGGGGCTTTCTGTGGACTTGGTGAGATGGCTGAGCTTCATGGTCAGCGACTCCTCCGACATTTCCAAGTCCGGCAAGCCCCCATGGCGGCCACTGCCGCATCGCTGGGTGGAGCTCGCCCTGCTGTGCTGGCGCAGACTCAGCACTGCCCCGGACTCCACGTGCACAGCCGACGTGCAGCCCCGCCCTGCATCCACACTCTCCACTCGGATTGGTCTCGTGGCACAGGTCTGGAGGACGAGAACGGTCCCCTCACTTTGCCACAGGAGCTGCACTCATGTAATTAGCACTTCCCCGCCTGGGTTGGGGCTGGGGGCGCTGGTCACACGTCTGGGTCTTAGGATTCTCACCGCCTTTCCCTGGGACAGCCTCATCCGTGGACACCTAGGTCACACTTGCTGTCACAGTGACCATAGTGCTGGTGCAGGAGACTCACTCACTCACTCATTCGTTTGCTCACTCACTCACTCACTCATTCACTCACTCACTCATTCACTCCCTCATTCACTCACTTACTCATTCACTTCTCACTCATTCACTCGGTCATTCACTCGCTTATCCACTCGCTCATCCATTCATTCACTCACTCACTCGCTCGCTCAGCATCATGTCCTGAGCACTCAGCTGGGCACCGTTCAGGTCCCCCAGGATGCTTTCCCCAGCAAAGTGCCAGTTCTCGCATGTGGCGCACCCCTGCTCCGGGGGGAGGCAGACGCTAACCAGAGGTGGGGCGAGAAAGCAGACTGCCTTGTTTGTTAACAGCAAGGAGCTCCGGGAATGACCAAGAAAGGGGCAGACAGGCGGCGATCGGGAGGGTGGGCAGTTGGCCTGCGTGGATGCAGGTGGGCAGTCACAGTATGAAGCTGGGGGTCCACAGCCTCGCTGGCGTGGCGGCGTGGGGGCAGAGGTGTGAAGACATGAGGGCCTTATTCGTGGCCCAGCATGTTCTGAGCAGGGAGAGGAGCCAGTGCAGCTGGAGCAGGTGGAGAGAGGGGAGAGGCGACGCGTATGCACGCCGAGCGGCTGGTCTGTGTTCGCCAGCTGTGTGAGGTCGGGATGAGCATCCGAGGAGGACGTGCATGGCACCCCGTGCCTGGAGCTCTTGGGGTGCACACGCAGCAGCGCTGTTGGGAAGAGGCTATTCAGTTCCATCAACGAGGACCACGCCGAGAGATGAAGGGGGCCATGTGGATTGTGTAGGACTGGTCAGCACTCAGTTCGGGGACATCCGTTCTAGACGGCGTTCTGTACGAGGCCCTGTGCTGCATACCAAAGGAAATAAAGCGTGGCGCACACACGTGGGTTAAGTGTCTGGATGCAGACTTCCCCTCTGCCCGTGACGAGGAACTGCTGTGGGATGTGCCCTCGCACCGTTAAGAAAAGCAGCAGCAGACTAGATGAGAGAGATTCAGTGAGCATCTTCAGACAGCAGACAGCAGAGAGGAAGGACTGGGTTCCCTCGGGGAGAGTGAGTCCACCGCCCCGCCTCGTGCTTCCTGGAGGCGGATGCCTTGCTGCGGCCCAGGAAGCGGCATCCCTGAAGCCTGGCCGGCTCCCTGGCTGAGCGGCTCATAGCCTTGACATGCCTGGAACTGGCCCAGCAGGGTGCCTAGGAATAGGACGGAGCCTCGCAGAGAGCGAGCTCCAGAGGCCTGCCTGGGCTCCCCCGGAGTCTCAGCTGAGCACCGACCCCCACGTGTGTCAGCGGGAAACCCCCGTGGAGTGCAGTCAGGGGGCAGCTGCTGGGAGCCAGAGACTCCAGAGCTCACACCGGATGGGGGCCACTCAAGACCCTGCAGCCAGACGGGAGGGGTCACGGTTTCCGTGTGGCTGCGAGGGTCACACCATGTGGCAGGCTACTTTGTGTCGATTTTTAAGACCTGTTGGAAGCTGGGGCATTAAACAGAGGAGCACGTGTTCTCAGCCAGGAAGGGGCAGTGAGCAGTGCTCGGCACCCAGGGCAGGGCTCTTGTGGAAGGCGCGTTTTTGAGCCGGGTTGTGAATCCTTGAAATGAGCAAAAGGTGCGTAGTGGGTGCAGGATGTGGCAGAGGGTTTGCATCAGGTAAACTCGCAGTAGGAGCACCGCGCTCAGTGACTGGGCTGTCCTTTCAGTAAGTTACAGGAGCCGAGTAGGTCAAGGAGAGCTGGGGGCTGTCCCAGCACACAGGGCTAGACAGCAGGCCAGTTGGTGACACCATGGACAGGTGTGGATCCAGCCCAGGATCCTTTGTCTTTCTATCTTGTGTATGTTTGTCTGTCTGTTTGGAGTTTCGGGGTCTTGTGGGTTGGTTTGTCTTCCTTTAAAGGAAAATGCTGGAACATTTAATATAATTTAAAGAGTAAGTCCCTGTTCTCAGGAAGCTGACAGTGAAGCATTTAGAAGTAAAAGAACATCAGTTCTGCAATGGACTCTAATGCTTTATAGAAGAGAAAACAATGTGTATGGAGAGAGCAGGTACAGCACATGTTGCACGAAGTTTCTGGTGAGGACGAGGCAGTAGCAGAAGGGATTCTTCGTGCTGCTGCATGCAAATTATGTGCTCGAAATTACTTCTGACTAAGGAGCTAGGGAAAACAAGCAAAAACCAAGTGGGGTCGAGGTACTGTTTGCTGGAAATTGCGAGGACTCCCCCGAAGAGATGACTGAGAAGAACCACACCAGTGACTGAAGTTGAAACTTCGGAGACGTGGTCTCAGGCCCTGTGTGTCTGCCCGGAGTCAGGACAGGGAGGGTGGGCATGGCGGGAGGCAGGGGGGTTGCAGGGAGGGTCCTGGTGAGATGGCCAGGTGACAGCAGTGGCGCCCCACAGCTTTGCACCGCCCATGTCCAGGTGGTGGCAGGGCCCTCCAGGACCCAGTGCCCAGGCACCAAGGGAGCACCCTGAGGAGCTCCCATGGGAGGGTGGGCGAGAGCAAGCTGGGGCAAGGGCCCCCCGACTCCAGAGGGCATTTGAAGATGGAGTCAAGCTGCTTCTGTGCTGTGAGGGAGGAAGACTAACTGGATTGTCAGCTGCCCGGGTGTGAGGGTGGTGGGCTCCCAGCGGGCCCAAGGGCGTTCAGACGAGGAGCCGTGGTTCCGAGCCCACCCCCTTCTCGAGACCACGTTAGAGAGCTTATTTACTCAGAGCACGCGAGGGTTTTCTTTGTCTGGCTTCTTCATGGAAGCAGTTTGAGATGGCGCAGTCCTCCCTTCCCGGGTGCTGACTGAAGGCCGACTCTGAAGGAGGACCCTGAGGCAGGGCTCCAGTGAACGCGGGCAGACCGATGCAGGGGGCAGGGCTTGGTGGGCTCAGGTGGGGTGCCGAGAGGCCTGTAGGGTCCCGGTGTTGAAGGCCCGGGGGGGCGCCCAGGCACTGCCTTGCGGACGCTGGTTGGAAGCGACCGCAGTTACTGGGTGGCAGCGATCGCGCCTGGCACCGGCTGCGGTCGGGGCAGCGGGTCATGAGGAGGGAGAGGCGGGCGCGGGCATCACACCTCCAAGGCCAGGTCCCCGCAAATGCAGCCCTTCCCTCCGGCCCCTGAGCACTTTGCGCACAGTGCACCTGCCGCTCCAGGTCCCTCTGCCCCACGGCCCGGCGTGGAGCTCAGTGCTGCCTGGGCTGCGTGTCCAGAGAAACAGTCGGGTCGGCATTTGTGTTCAGGAGGACAATGAGGGGCATCAGGTGTGTGTGGCAGAGTGGCCAGCTCAGTGGGACAGACAGACTCGGGGCTGCGCGCCACTCCCAGCCGGAGCTGTACGTGCGTCCTTCTCTTCCTCAGAAAACTCACCGCTAGATGCAAGAGAGCCACGTGTGTTTTGAGTGGTTGCATTATTTATTCTCAACATGGGATGTGCACCCCGAAAGAAAAAACTAATTTAAAAAAACTGTAAGAGATTCAGATTGTAAAGTTATTTATGCCTAATATAGTAAAATCCAGTTTTCAGCTGCTGCGATATAAACAGGGTGTTTAGAAATTTGTTAGCTTATCACAGGATACGTTCTGTGCTAGGAATAGTGTTTAGAAAAGTACTTAAGTCCGTTCCTAACACTGAACAAGTAATGCTCACTATTGAAATGTGCACACACTCAGTGGTTATTTTACGTTGATGAGCCTGTTTACAGTCTCTGCCCTGAGGTGGTCCCCGGGAGACGGGCAGGTCAGGAAGCGCCTCCCGGTCTCCATCAGCTTCAGTTCAAGACCAGGAGCTGTGAGCGTGGGGTCGAGCGCCACGGGGCGTTCAGAGCGAGGGAGAACTGGGGGCTCCGCCGACTCATCTTCCTCGTTTTGAGAAACACCTGCCCCTTCACACGGCAATAAAAATGATTGGTCACTTCCAGTCTCCTGACATATTCTCTGACAAATGTCCCTGTGTTGCATTGGCACCCTGCACGTCTCTATTTGAAATGTGTGTAGGACTCAGGCAGTGACATCGGGAGCTTGCTAGAAGAACTGAGCACCAGAGGGCAGGTGCTGGGCCTCGGCTCCTCGGTTTTGGCCCACTCGGGGGAGTGCCTGGAGCAGGCATCTTTCCCGGTGCTTAGAGCTGGGTGACAGCTCCCAGTGGTAAGGAACACGCGAGGCTCCAAGTGGACGCTAGACAGTCTGGATTGGAAAGAGCAAAGGAGAGTAATGAGTCCTATTTCTAAACGAATTTAAAAAGCAATCTGATTTTAGTTCTAGCAATGCAGAGAAAATAAAATAAAAACCATCGTACTTTATTTACTAACCAATGAATTGAATTGTCCGCCTTTTATTGCAGATATAAAGTAAAGACTATGAAGAGCCGATCATTTTTGTACCTATCTGACTTTCAGTAACATATCTCTTGTGGTTTAAATAACAGATAGTTTAACTGTTTTTCCATTACCTTTGTGTAAATGAAAAATGCATAAAATATTTTAACAAGGCAAAGTAATCCAGGGAGATTGTTATTTTGTGTTACAAATTAGGTTATTTCTGTCATAAAATTAAAGGAAAAAAAATCAACCTTAGGACGTTTCAGCTTAATATCATTTACCAGAAGGCACATGTAACAGATTTAATGAGCTCGCAGGTCACCTGAATCCAGCTGGTTCCGGCCGGCATCCCCGAACAGAGGAAGCAGCTAGCAGTGGGAGGTAAGCATTAGTACAAGCTCTCGAGGAGTTGCAAAATCGATTTCCGCTTGAATGAATTAATTCAGATTATCAATTTATAACCAGCTACACGAATCCCATCAGCTCAACAATTCGGTGAATGATCAGGTTCAGCCGTGGTAAGGGCCTCACCACGAGGGGCCTCGGTAGCTCTACAGGGGCCGCAGTCCTGCAGCCTTGCCCTCCAGGTCCCCCGGCTGAACGAAGGGAGGAGCTGCCTGCTCAGGGCGCCTGCAGCACTAGAGCAGAGCATCTGGGGGAGGAAGCAGGACCGCACTGGGGGCGTCAGCGCAGGGTTTCTCCTCGGCCTGTTTGATCCCGAGAAGGGGCCATTTGGACTGTTGGCAGGGAACATCGTGTGATATGTGTGAGATCTTCAGGTTATCCTCTGTGTCTTCCAGGGGCCCACCCTGGGTGCCAGCTGTCACCGGGCCTACCACATGGGACTGTGGTGCCCACAGTGTCACAGGCCTCTGACTGCCGAATGAGTTGTTTTTTACTGCGGGTGGTGTTTCTCCTCGGTATGATCCGTCCTCCTGGGCAGGGACATTTCACTCCTTGTCTTTGCAGCCTCGCTCAGCGGAGGCCAAGTGGAAGGACTGGGTACAGTGTCTTTTTGAATGGAGTGGAGCCCCGCTGGGAAGGCCCCTCCTGCCTCCTAGAGGAGACCGAGCTCTGTGATGGTGACGGTCCCCTGCAGCCCATCGTTCCCTAGAGGCCCGCCCTCCTGTTTCTCTGCACTGCACTCACCACTTCCGGTTCTCAGGCTTAGCTTTGTGGGATTCCCAGCAGTTCCTTTGTGTTCTGAAGCAGGCAACTGCTGCCTGTTCAAAAATGATTCTGAGGGCAGGAGACAGTCCTGGCCTAGGGTGGGAATGGCTTGCAAGTGCTTTTCCCTGCGGGAAGTCATCACCGTCGAGAGCGGCCGCCCTCCCCGGTCACTGCTGGCCCTGCGCTGCCGCAGCTGGGTGGTCAGCTCTGTCGGGGCCCAGCCTCCCGTTCTC